>JAGKTI010007123.1:0-11080 GCA_018397915.1 Birgus latro
TTACATTTATATAAATGTATAGGCAAATCCCAGGACAGGCATAACGTTTGGAGAAGAATACAGTATAACCAATCGCGGCAAATTGTGGTTATATTCCCTACTGATGAGTAAGTAAACCAGTGAAAAGAGAAATTATTGATTCATTATACCAGTGTATAATTTAAATAAACAGTAATGTATAGGGTACTACACACTCGTTGGTACGAGGACCAGCCACCACACATAATATTGATTTATTATACCAGTATGTAATGTAATATGACAGTCATAACACTCCTCAGTAGGATGACCAGCCACCACAGTAAATATTGATGTATTATACCAGCATATAATGTAAATAAATCGTCATATACAGGGTAATGCATACAACTTAGTAGGATGAGCATCGAACACCTCATGTAGACGTGTAGGCATACTCTGAGCAAGATTTCTGCATATATTAGGGTTTTCGTTTCGACTGCTTGGCTGTTTCGTTGTTCGCCCACATCCCAGTCACGAACCAAAATTGACCATTGGTTCTCAGAGGGATTAAGGTCGCACCCCTTTGCTGGCCAGTTTATTACTTCTATTTCTGGATGCTGTTCCAACCATTCCCTAACCACACTGCTAGTACAGATGAGGCTCTTATCGTGCACTAGAACGATAGGGTGCGGGTGGGGAATAGCCATACGTCTCACTGTAGGCACGAGAACATCCTCCAACACTTTTATATAATCATTGCCTGTGAATCTTCCTGACAATCTTATTAACTCCCCTGGACCCTCAGCCCACCTCCAACCCCAGAAATTAACACCCACTCGTCCACTCTTGACTCTGTCCTTAATATTAACTTGATGATGCCTGGTATTCTTCCTCCTCCAGCAGTGCCGTGTTCGTGCTTCCACTGACGTAAAATACTTTTCATCAGTGAAGATGATATTTTTCCAAAAGGAGTGATTCATGCATAGATTCTCAAGCACAAATCCAAGGCGACATCCCTTTTGTTGTCGTGTTAATAATTCTTTATTGGCGGGGATACGGCAATGAATATTTGCCTTGTGGATCCGCCGCCTTGCTGTGCTAAGATGGCAAGGAAGCTTAAGGTTACGGGTGTGGTGAACTGCCGATGTTAACGGCTGGTTTTCCACTGCGGTGAGGAGACGGGCATCATCGTCAGGTGTAGAAATCCGTGGCCTTCCGCTCCTTGGTTCAGTTTTCAGTGGTCCTTCCTCCCGGAACCGTTTAATCCACCTTTGAACGGTCCTTTGTGATACACCAGTACGGTAGTAGCCGCAATATCTAGCGTGGGCATACCACTTTCCCACAGTCCAATGATTTGCCCCCGTTCAGAGATGACCTCCACAGAGTTCGCTCTAACTGTAGCCATGCCTATGGGCAAGTAATCACAAATGGCATTAATATTTTTATGGGCATGTGCTCTTTACAGAAAGAAAGAAAAAATACTCAGCAAATTATTCTACCTCATAATTACTCCCTAGATACGCATACTTATAAAAAGTGTAAAATAAATATTCCGATATTTTTAGCTGACATGAAAACTAATCCACCGCTGTAGTTTTCAAGAGACCATTTAGAACAGCTAGAGTAGAGAGGATGAGCACCACCCCACCTGCAAGGTAACGTGGTATCAGCGGGACTCGAAGGTGTGACGCCCTGATCACCAGACGAACAACCAAACCACCAGGCTACGCTCGCCTGCAGCTATTACATGAATAAATATAAACTACATCAATATAACATGTGACAATACAGTTGTACGGAGTTACATAAAGAATGTAAGAAGTATAGTTTGCATCTACAGAAGCATTACAGCGTTTATTTAACATGTCTTACTTGTTAGGGTGCTGGGATATAACTGCCCGTGTGGAAGAAGGTCACCATGACATCACTTCTTTTTGGCCGTTGATTAGGCCTATATCCAAAACCCTCAACCAGCCACTTCACCATGATTGTTTAATCGAACCACTGATTTAATGGTTATTTCTTGCATCTAAGGCGACCATATCAGCAAATCACTTGTTGATTGATGCATTATCAGAAATTACATGGTAGAGTAAACCCATAGGAGCATTTATCATCAGTTTATTACGTTAGAGAGAGAGAGAGAGAGGTTTAATTTACGGCATTTTGTGGGTTCATTCGAAAATTGCCATTAAATGTTTTCAAATGTCTGGTGGTTTGATCATGCTGTGTTCCATGTGTTACAAACGTAACAGATTACCACGTAGTTATATTTTCGGTTCATTATAAAATTATGAAATTGATGGTAGTATATGGAAATTACATTTAAATAAATTGTCCCCTCATTCCCCCACCTTCAGACCCCCAACAACTCCAACCCCTCCTCTCCCCCATCCCCCTCCACCCTCACCACCACACACCTTGCGGTGTGCCATCTTTTGGCAGATAATATTATATGCACGTTGTCTACAGCTAATATTCTCGAGTCTATGGATATCGCGGGTCTCGGTAAGGCGGGCGAGACGACAGGACTTTTGCCGCCGGGTGTACGTGTGTGCATATGTGTGTGTGTGTGTGTGTGTGTGTGTGTGTGTGTGTGTGTGTGTGCGTGCGTGCTTGCGTGATTCGAAACCAGAGATTCACAGTTCGAAGAGTTAAAAACAAACTGGCCATCGTGAGAGGTCGAGTGCTGCATACTGATATTCAGGGCTTCGTGTAGTTGTGGTGCTTCATTCCGAGTCAAGGTGAAATAAGTCTGCATGAAGTTAGTCAGTTGGTTGGCAGCATTCGGCTGTGAATAACCGTGCACGAAGCTGGACCAGAGTCATCCAATATATTACAGCTACGGCGAGAATCGAACCCGGGACTCTCGGGTGAGAGCCAGGCAGCATATCACTACACCACTGTGGGCATGACGAGGATTAGATAACCCCCTGGGACTCGGGCAAGTAGATTCTTTTAATCTATCTGAAGCAGTTACAGCAACGTGAGGGAGTAAGTTCGAGAGATTAGTGACTGATGAGGACATGGACAGTGGATGCAGCCGTTGGACGTAAGCTTGTTGTATCTGGTGGGAAGGTGGTAGTCGGAGATTAACCATTTATGGAGGTATGTTTTACGTGTATTATTGTACAGCTTTATTTTGGACTTAAATGATAGTGGTAGTTTTAATAGGTGATAGGATTGATTTGAGTGATACTGGTGGCAGATTTGTAAATCCATTTCATCCATGTGTATATTTGAAATGTGTATGTGTATATTAATCATTGCTACGACAGCCAGATGTAGAGGGCGGTGGTTTTTAGTCTGTGGGTTGTTCGTAGGTGCTGGCCTGTAGCAATAACGACGAATGGTGTAGATCATACAGGGAGTGGGTATGGTTTGGTGGGAATAGGCCAGCAGTGATGTAAGGCGCGGTGCAGCTTAGCCCTTTTTCTTGTCCCCTGTTATTTTCCATATCGTGGAGCAGTGGCTTTAAACTGATGTAAGATTACTGACTGACAACGGGGTTGGTTAGATTTAAAATTACTTTTACATCAAGGTACTGAAAAAAATAAGCGAATCGTGAGGGGAAACTGGTGTGGTTCTATTGAAAAGTGACCTGTTTCTCTTGCTTCACGTGTTGGTTTTATTAGTTAGGCTATGTTTTCGTTACAGGTATGTTTTTTAACTACCATCTGATAGCTTGTTCAGTTCGAGCAGTAATGTTCTTGGTCTGTTTGACAACGAACCTTAGTGTGTGTGTTTTAAGTAATGATCGTCGTTTTCTGCTCTGCCAGCATTCACTTTTTCCCCATATTCTCTCCTACACACTGACCCTCTGACCCCCACATGACCACTTTTGTCCACCATATTGGGTCGGTGGATGGCACAATGTTGACTCTTCAGTACTTAATTACGACCTCCATTGTTCTGGTCCCTGCAGTATTAGTCTGTATTTTTTCTTATCCGTCAGCTGACTGAATAGGGTTTCTGGTTAATTAAATCGTTTGTGGTTCGTTTCAGTGTTGGTCTGGAAGGGTCACAAAAAACTGTCATTAACTCCTTTTGACGAGGAAAAAATCGTGAACATGTATTGGTTTATTAAATACTTTCTGTCTAGCTCAGCAGACCCATCAACTGGAGCCAAGCAACCGCACCTGCAGGGTAGTTTGTCTGGACTAAATGTCTTGACATTAGAGTCCTAAATACTTGCGTATAATTTGCTTTGAACTAAGCTCGTTGTGCAACAAGCGGTTCCTACATACAGTATGTTTCGTTCACTGTTTACAATTTTTAATTACTTATCACTGCTTCGTCTGCGATCGAATCGGAATGGTTTTTTCGCACTGAGCCGTTTCTATTCATACTCGACTCTGATCTTATAATTAAGAGGAATGAGTATGGCTGAGAGGAATGTGTGGCTGAATGTCTGAAACACATTACACATTACATTTTACCAAAGTGTATTAATAATGCTTTAAACTCCACATGTGCCTTGGCTGCTCAGTCGAGATCAGAATGGTGAGTGGACGATGGTGATGTCACCGCAAAACCGTGACCTGGATGGGGGTGAGGCCGCGGTAAAAGCAGTAGCCGGCACACGGCACTCACGGACGGACACATCCCCGCCACACCTCAGTCTCTCGCCCTTCTCGTACCGTCTGCTTCAAGAATTCCAGACTAATGTTACATACCATCTCAGCAATTGGCCTACTGCATCCGCAGACAACAGCAGTTTGTGGGAGCAGAGAGGGCTGAGCAAGGCGGATATAGTGTAGTGAAATTTTACTAACTTATGGCCATAAAAATCCTTGAATCCCTTACGGACATAGGAATAAAGGCAAAGTGAACACAGTTAACGAAAAAGTAAACTATGGCCACAGAATAGTTTGGAAGAAATTGAGAATTACTATGGACTTAGCTAGACATGAAAATAGCTGTGGAGTAGACTGCAAGATGCAATACACTGTACACTTTAAACTGTCACGCTGAGTTAATGAAGTTTTACGAGTGTAGTGGGTGTGAATGTAATGTATTATATTTGTAAAGCAATACTGTTCTTTGACTTTCTTTAACCTATGGAGACTTACCAATACTTTCATCTCATTAATAAAAGGGGGGCCTGATCTGAGGAAAATTGTATGTCTGGGGTGTAGAGTAATTCCTGTGACACCTGACTGCCTCAGGCTGTGATGTGATATTCCCCAGAAGCGGATGACGCCCCTCCATAGCGAGGCGTCGGCAAGAGAATGTTTTTTTTTTTCCTGGATAAGTGCCATACGAAACTTGACTCGTTTAACAGGGGCACCATAGTATGCAGCATATCGCCCTGATATGTTGGTGTATGGTTACCACCTGGCATTCCAGAAAGGGTTACAGGGAACAATTAGGCTTGTTAAGGGATGCAGTCACCTGAAGTGGGAAGAACAACAGACAGGATGAATGAATGATACAGGATGAGGAGGATCGAGACACAATGAGGACTGAGATAGAAACTGAAAATAAGCAGCACTACATCAGGAGAGTGGATGTTGGATGCCACCACTAATCGAAGCACGTTAGAGTACAATAAAACGGGTGTCACTGTTTAAAAATGTTTAATTTAAATTCTATAACCTAGGTTTTCCTAGGGGGGTATACAAGCTGTCAATGCAGTTTGGGGACTTGAACTTTTGAAGAACGTCCTGTACGTCCTTACACAGATTCAGTAATGGCGTTACTAATCCTAAGTTTGAGGAGGAAATTTTTTGAGACTAACCCTTTACTGTGTCCCTATAAAATGGGGGGAAAAAATTGCCCTGTAGTAAGACTAGCCTCAGTCAAGGCAATGTTAACCCCTTCAAACTTGACATTTTGTGGTTTACATTTGTCTCTATTATTTCTTAGCTTCATCTTTGTTTTGGCTGTAATTGTTTTATTTTCCCTTGTACCAGGCTTATCGGCTTAATATACTGTAGAGGGGTTAATGAAGACTATATCTACGGCTATGTCTTAAAACTCCAGTTCGAGAAGTCTCTAAAAAAAAAATCTCTAAATGTGCATCCACACGGTCGAACAATATCCGTCGGACAAACAGTTACCAGTTAACAATGGAAAGGGGAAAGGCTCGCTGATGACGTCAGAAGCGAGCACCAAGAGGTGTACCGGACACTGCCCATGTTCGTAGTATCGGAACTTCGGATACTGTCTGGTGGGACAGAGGCTTGGAAGTATACGATACTGCCAGGCACACGATGAACAAAGTTACTTGGTTACCGGATTTTCTAAGTCTGTTAGTTGATTAGTTCTCACCTGCCCTGTCAACATGGCTAGCCGTACGTCTTTCATGGAGAAAAGCTGCCATTGGGATAGAAGAGAGGCCCTGTTGCTAATCGAACTATACCGGCAGAACCCATGCTTATGGAACGTAAAGGGAGAAGTTTACAAAGACAAACAAACGTGTAGCGGCAATTAATAAAATAACGGAAGAACTTCAGAATAGTGGATTATCTGTTATTGCTTCTGAAGCGAAGAAGAAAATAGAATCCATTCGTAGTCAATGCAGGAGAGAGCTACGCAAATTGGAGAAATCAAAGAAGTCGGGGGTTGGTACTGAGGACATTTACACCCCCACATTATGCTGTTTCGATGACCTCTGCTTCCTCAGCGATGGCGACAGCATGAGGGAATCTGTTTCAAGCATGGATAGCCAAGTGTCTCATGTGCCTGTAGAAGTGTTTGATCATGAGGTAAGTACGTAATTGTCGTGTGTCTGTCTTTGTATGAGGACTTGAAAAACCATGAAAAAACAAGCCATGAACATATTTTCTTTATTATTGCCACAATCCACAATTACAATTTCGTTAACACAGAATGTAAAGTATGATCTGCAACCAACATCAGTGATTTCTAGGAATAATGTATACATACGTTAATATCTTTATTACACTGATGAGTTATTGTTTTAAATTAGCCATATGTGTCTCTATTTTGCAAGAATACAGCATCATCTTCAGTTCATGTAAAATGGTCGCATGGCTTCCCCTTTCTCTTTGTGTTTGTAACCAGTCCTTGCACCATTCCCTTCTTGTCACCTTGTCCTCACACAGTGCAGCAATTATCATGCTGCATAGTGCAATTTTCTTGGTTTTGTTTTTTATCTTCTTGTGCACCATGGTGATGATGTACCGCACTAGACGCTGGCAACAACCACCTGTCTGGGAAGTCCACACTAACACTGACGTAAATACCTGTGTGTTGCCAACTGACATCAGCTTGGAACATTGTCTGCCGGTCTTTGCCTAGTGAACAGAGTAGAAACTGTGGTATACAACTTCATCTGGTACCACTGTTTGTTGCCATATCAACTTCCCTCGTTTCAACGATTTTGACGTCATCCTGCTTCGCCTTATGATATGGTAACAGTGTTTGTCCGATGGACATTGGTCGACCGTGTGGACGCACATTAATGGGTCAAAGTATCCTCGTATGTTTCTAAGGCAAGCTAAATGGATAATAATAAACACTTGAAGCAATAATGTGTGATACGCAAAACACTTGGCTAAAGAAGAAGTGTTTCGGTGTGCCATGCCAACGAGAGGGACATAGATGGTGTGTCGTGTGGTCGTAAAGCTTAGTTAGTTACCGGGAACAACACCCACACTGTTAACAACAGGACTTTCTCCTCCCTGTCAATGCCGCTGTCACGATCTTCTTCTCTTTCTTGTCTTCTTTACCTGTCAGAGCCTTCGTCTCCAGGTGCTGATGAGGAGCCTGCATGTGGTGGCACTATGCACTCATATTTTCCTGCACCTCGCCATGAGAAGGGCCTTGGTCGGACCCTTGCGAGATGCTGTCTACCACACTGGGGTAACGAATATCTACACTTTGCATGTACTGTACTGTACTGTACCTATAGGTTGGTCCCGTAGAAGCAGTTTCTTACTGTGCAGTTACTGTGGTCGACGGGTCTGCTCAGCCTTATTGACCGGAGTTAAGCAACAACGGCACCAACCTGCTGTGTCTACCCGTCTGACTGCCTGTCTCACCCTTTGAATCTCCTGTCCACCGCCAGTAGCCATCATGCATCTCAGATAGCAGAACCCTCATGCACATTAATCATGCAGACATATCACTCGTATCTTTCGTATCTCCTGTTGCCATCATGCACTTCGGTAAACAGACCCTTCATGCACACCCTCCCCACGGCGAGGTGCAGGGAAATATGCGGAAGTTTGGCTCGCGGATTGATGCAGCTGCTCCACCCAGGGTGCCCAGCGCCACCACGCATAGGCTTCTCATCAGCGCCAGGCAAAACATATAGAAATATATTGTATGCAGGCAAGAAAGCAAGCTAGTAGGCTGGCCGGCTGACAGGTAGGCAGGTGGTGTTAAAAATAATATACAGTAAACAAAAAAGTGACAAAAGAGGCAAGGAATACACAGTAAAACCTAAAAAAAAAAAAGACAAAAGGCAAGAAATGTACAATGAAAAAAGAATGACAGAGGAGGAAATCTATGTACAATAGAATCAGCAAAATAAAAGTCAGACGAGACAGGAAAACAACACATAAGGCAGAAGATGGGAGTAAAATAAGGACCTTAAGCATGACAACTTGACGTGTTTGACCAAGTGAGCTTGATGGCGTTGAAAACTACGATTTTTCTTTGACCTACTCCCTTCTATTTTTCATATCTATTAATTCACATTCATCCTTCCCGCATTCATTTCTTCATCTGTTATTCTTCTTTCATTAATTCACTCGTTTCCCTTTCTTTGTCAGCCATTTTTCACTTCCATATGTCCTGATGAGACTGGCTTCCTCCCACATGCTGTGACAAATCTTAGCAGTACTAGTAGTTGATATAACCCTAAATTCATCTGAAATGTGAACTCAGTGAACACCCGGCTAAAGTTACCCTTCTCCTACAGTCCACTATCGCTCTTCTGGGGAATAGGGTGGGAACTGGGGGACGTTTGTATGACCAGGCATCAGAGCCACGCAATCATATCGAAGCCACCAAGCGAAGGCCCTCCTCTCCAGCACTTGTTATTGCTATGACTTGATTCACAGAAAGAACAGGAAGCAAACGCGTTTTTTTTTTTTTTTTACGAAAGGCTGCAGCTGAGAGAGAGATTCAGTCCCGTATTCTCTTTGTGTAAAGAGGCTCCCTAACGCCTCTTCCATAGCGATTTATTTTCTAAACCACTCATTAATATCCCCGGGTTTCCTCCTTATGTCTTTTCAAAGTCGACAAAGATTGCATGAATTACACACAAGATTATTGTAACAGAGCAGAATCAGAAATAAATCAGTAAGGAAGAGGCGTTAGTAAGCTTCTTAACCTTACTACGATACCGCCCTCATCCTGCAGTCCACCAGGTTTCCGTTTTAGACGAACCTGGGACTTCAAATTGTACTTCTAATCTTCGTCTCCTTGGCTTTTAAAAAAATCTTAATTTACGACAGAGATAAGATCGTTAGTTTTTTTTTTTCCAGCATCATCCTCCCTGTTTCTATGACCTCTTCCTCGCCTCCGTCTCTCCCTCATTACTCCACATGCCCCTAAACGTCATACTTCTTGTCCATAGTTTGAAATTGACAGCAGAGGTTAAAGATATATTTTCCCTTGACTTTTTTGTTAACTGCTTTCCTTGACTGTCTTTCATTCGTCATTATTTCTCCATTCCTTGCCTTTTATGTCATCAGTTTCCTCTCTCTCTCTTACGAGGTCATTTCAAGTAAGAGTCCTCACAGTGCGTACACACACACACACACACACACACACAGTATAAATTTTTCCTTACAGTACACATCCCACACACTCCTAAATAAACACACACATACATACACAGACACAGACACAGACACAGAACCAGATACAGACACACACACACACACACACACACACACACACACACACACACACACAAACAAACATCTACTAGTACACACAACAGGGCGAAACCTGGAGTGTGACATCCGTAGACTTTCAGGCACCAAAATTTCTTAGCGAATGTATGGCCGATCAAAAGTTAGGTTAGGTCACTTTGGGCGGGGTATGGTCTGATTACGTAATTTTAGGTTGGGTTGGGTTCAGTTCGACTAGATATACACGGATTAGGTTAGAGTGGTTTAGAATACATCCTTTTAGTTAT
Source organism: Birgus latro (assembly GCA_018397915.1). Lineage (NCBI taxonomy): Eukaryota > Metazoa > Arthropoda > Malacostraca > Decapoda > Coenobitidae > Birgus > Birgus latro. The sequence goes on from JAGKTI010007123.1 coordinate 10,082, forward strand.
GTTTAGGTTGGGTTGTATTTGGTAAGGTTAGGCTGGGTTAGGTTTGGTTGGATTAGGTCATTTTAGGCTTGGCTGGGTTGGGCTAGGTCAGGTATGGCCTGATTAAGTGAAACTGGGTGAGGTTAGGTCGCTTTAGATATGGTTAGACTGCGTCAGAAGAGGTTAGGTGAGGTATGGGAAGGTTAGGCGAATTTGTGAAGTTAAATATAATTAGACTAGGTTAGGTGAGGTTAAGATAGATTAGATTGAGTTAATTTAGGTCGGATTAGGTCATTCGAGGTCAGGCGGGATTCAGTTCGAGCAAATATGGGTACGTTAGGTGAGACTTGGCTAAAATAAATCGGTTTAGGTATGACTAGGTTGGGTTGGGTTAGGTGAAGCTGAAGTAGGTTAGATGTGGGTAGGTTTGGCGAGATTAATATAGAATAGACAAGGTTCAGAGGGATTGCACTAGGACACTGCACTGTAGCATTGTCCTTCTCTGGTCAACCTCCAGTTTCCTTTCATTTTTCTCTATATATTTTAAGTTCTTTTTTCGACTCATGTTTCCTTGTAGCCTCGGTTCATAATCTCGTTTCCGATTCCCATACTCCAGTCAAGTGTCATTTCCTTTTCCTTTTCCTTTTCTCTTCTCGTATTTTCATCTTTTTCATCATTGTTTTCTCGTCTACGCATTATGTCCATTAAGCTTCCGTTCCTTACTGCTCTTTTTTCTCTTTCTCATCCAGCCAACCTTTTCGTTCCTCTTCCTTGTTTTTGTTCTCAGGGTTAAACAAACGTTCCTCACCTTCTTCACTCTCCCCCGGAAGGAGGATGGTGGACTGCTTGAGAAGTGTTTAGCCTGTAGTCCAATGGGTTCACGTTCAGACGAGCCTAGGAGTACAATGCGTATGGGGATGAGGAGACGGATAGTGATGATGATGTTATTAATGAAGATGAGGAGGAGGAGAAGGAGGAGGAAAATGATGATGAGGAGGAGGAGGAGGAGAAGGAGGAGGA
>JAGKTI010007123.1:13442-38064 GCA_018397915.1 Birgus latro
TGATGGTGATGATGATGATGATGATGATGATGATGGTGATGGTGATGATGCTGGTGATGATGATGATGATGATGGTGATGATGATGATGATGAGGATTACTATTGTTATGATTGTTACTGTATTATAATTATTATTATTATTATTATCTATATCTATCTACCTATCTGTCTGTCTGTACGTCTACTTGTATAATTATCAGTACTTTAAAAATGAACTTTTCTAAATGCCATCACCTATCTGTCTGTCTGTCTATCTATCTGTTTATCTATCAATCCAATTTTTATTTTTTGCTTACGACTTGCGTGACGCTTTGAGTTCGGCGATTTATTTTATTAGAGAGAGAGAGAGACAGAGAGAGAGAGGGGGGGGAGGGGTTGCAATTCGTGGAAAAATCGTGAATCGAACCTCCCAATTTCGAACCTCTGGCCTCACTAAGAAAAAAAAATGAAGAAAAAAAAACATCTGGTCTGTTCCCTGTAGCAAGTAACATACATGATTCTCTCTCTCTCTCTCTCTCTCTCTCTCTCTCTCTCTCTCTCTCTCTCAATCTATGGACTCCCCTCTCCTTGTCCTCCATGCTGAAATAAATCACTTGTTCGAAATTGTTGGGTCGGTACTCTGTTCGGATCAGGAGGCTCGCTAGCACAATATCTTCCTAGTTTATTTGTATAGTTCAATAATATTTCCCTGTATGTTACATATGTCCCTAGTGATATAACTGAAGGGTATAAGAAGGCAGATAGATAGATAGATAGACAGTGTAAGGAGGGTGGATAGAATGAATCACCACGGGAAAGGTGCTTCAACCCTCGTGAGCTATAAATATCTGGGAACTGAGTGTACATTAATATTTCCCCGTATGTTATAAACCATGTCCCTACTGATATATTTAAATACAAGGGAATTATAGGTGATAGGCAGGATAAATCGCCACGGGAGAGGTGCGTCGAATCATCCTAAGGTCTCGAAAATATGAACCACCAGGGAATTGAGCAGCGAGGGTTCACATGCCAAGTGCCAACCCTGCCACGCCGGTCAGTCAGAAGCAGTGGCTGGGAGGGGTCGCTGGCTGAATTTCTCCCTGTCCCTCTATCCTGACCCCTCTCCTTTCTGTTTAGGGTTTTGGTATTAGTAGTGGTATTAGTAGTGGTGTTAAGTAATTTTTTTTGCCGAATTCTACAAACCAAAGTTAGTACAGTAAAGGCTCAGTGTGGCAAAAGCTCCTAGATAGATTTATTGCTACGTATATAATTTGTAGTAGAGACAACCTTAGTATCCTACTTTACACTACTAGCACTTTAATAATTTACTTAACTGTAGAAATGAATGGCAAGGACCTATAAATTCTGTACTTAGCCTAACCATTGTCTTAGATATATTAGTAAGAAGCAAGGTGTTAATATATACTGGTAGTGCTTCCCATATATCAGAGGACCAGCACATATAATGCTAGTCTGAAAAAGTTGTATGGAACCTTGGACACTGGATTTAAAGGATTTCCTACTGTGCTATAGTGACTGTCGATAAATTTAAAGATTTGAATATTAACAGTAACCAAAAAAATACTTATAAACTGAATTTGTAAGAGTTACAATAAATCTGCTGTCGAATCAAATATTCCAATGAATAATATGCATTTAATTCTCGCTGTGGCCACTTAATCTTATGGCCACTTAATTCTATGGCCACTTAATTTTCTATGGCCACTTAATAATTCTCTATGGCCACTTAATGTGCTAGGAGGGCCAGGTAGACGCCAGTATATACAGTAATTGATATATGGGTAACAGTGTGATATATATACTTATCGTGGCCTCAGATGTAAGATTACGTGGTGGTGTTAGTGCAGTGTCTAGGGTAGTTCGCTTGTACAGAATTTTACTACCACTGTTATTACTACTACTGCTACTACAATGGGACTTAACCACCTGGCCAGCGTTCCACAAAACAGCTAAGTTACCCCACCATTCTTTTCTTAATCCCTGCAGGCTTCATAAATGCTAAAAGTTGATTTAAATTCAGTCTAGTTCTTATGATGGTTTGCCTGTACGATTTTGTGGTTTTGTCTGTTGTGGTTTTGTCTGGTGTTGTCTGGTGTTGTGGTTTTGTCTGGTGTTGTGGTTTTGTCTGGTGTTGTGGTTTTGTCTGGTGTTGTGGTTTTGTCTGGTGTTGTGGTTTTGTCTGGTGTTGTGGTTTTGTCTGGTGGTGTGGTTTTGTCTGGTGGTGTGGTGGTTGTTGTCTGGTGGTGTGGTGGTTGTTGTCTGGTGGTGTGGTGGTTGTTGTCTGGTGGTGTGGTGGTTGTTGTCTGGTTTTGTGGTGGTTGTTGTCTGGTTTTGTGGTGGTTGTTGTCGTGTTGGTTGTCTGCCGCAGCGCTGGATCAAATGTGTGTACTTTTAAATACGTCCAGTATATACCTATTAATCTAATATCTATCTATCCACCTGTATCTCTGTGTGTGTCTGTCTGTCTGTTTGTCTGTCTATCTGTCTATCTATCTGTCTATCTGTCGGACTGTCAACAAATCTGTCTGTTATTCACTTTACTGTAATATAAAGCATTAAATAAGGACAAACTCTTAATAGAAGTTTTAGCCCTCTAGGTACAGTATTTATTCCTTGTTAATTACAGACTTGGGTGAACACTGAGGAATCGAAGTGCTCCCTGTCCCCCCATGGCCAAGAGAGGTATCGGAGTGCTCCCTGTCCCACTCTGACCGAGGATGTGATGGAAGGTGTAAGTCTGTCTCCGAAAAAGGTAATGTCCACAAACAAATCGTGTCCATGTCGCTCTCAGCTTGAATATTGATCACCAGACAAAATTCAGAACAAAGCTGTTGCAATTATTAATAACCCTGCTATTACAAATGAACTACCTCCCCTACAAGTAAGAAGGAATGTTGCCTCCCTTGCATTAATTTAGATATTTTTATGGCAAATACTCAAACGAAGTTGCGTCCATTGTGCCACCTCTCCATGCCTTCCCTCGGGCTACACGGGCATCTGGTAGCGAAATTAGATAGCTTATTGTAACATCGAAATCACTGAAGTATTTTATTAACTTACAGATTAGAATGTTTAACAACAATTAACTCCTTGCCCTGCCCTGCCCTGCCCTGCCCAGGTTAAGGGGTTGTAAGTTTGTCAGCAAAAAGGTAAGAGAACCTTTTTTTTTTGTCTGAAAAGTGACATTTTGACTTATCTATTGAGACTTAGTGAAATATTTATTGCTAGAGGCCTTAATCCCGTAAGGGGTGGCCACACACAAATCGCCTCCATGTCACCCTGTCCCCCGCCATTTCACTGCCCTGCTCCCAGCTCACCCCCCCCCTCTCATATACCTCTCCATTCCATCCCTCCATCTCATCCTTGGTCTCCCCCTCCCTCTTCCCCCTTCCACCTCACTCACATACACTCTCCTCGTTAGTCTCTCACTCTCCATCCTCCTATATCTGGTACTCTTCTGTTCATTTTGTTTTCAGATCGAGCCCTTAGGATGGACTGGAACTCTGGACGAGTTTAGAGCGCCATCAGAGGCTATGTTGGAACGGCCTCCTATGTAAACAGGGGCTGTGGTAAGCTTGAATCAGGAGCTTCTTTGACTGGTGAAAAAATTGACGATGCTTTGAGACACATCTTTTGAAATGGTGAAACAGCTTTAAAATTTTCTTCATTCCTAAATTGCCTTTGAAATCCATCATGAAATATCCTTGCACTTGTCTTGCTCATTCCGGATTGTTTTTTATAGTTTGCGTGCTCCTAGGACGGCCCACAGCACTATAAGGATGGTTCAGAGCCTCCTAGGATGGACCAGAAAGTGGCCAGAAGGAAGTGGCCAGAAGAAAGATGCCAGAGGATGGAGGCTGTCAACCTTCCATCGGTATAAAGGTATTGTGGATAACTTTGGTTGGTGGCTCCCTAATGTGTACCTGCCTATCTACCTCCCTCTCTACCTACCTACCTCCCCCCCTCCTTCCTCCCTACCTCCCCTTCTACCCACCTCACTTACTAACTACTCACCCACCCACCCACCTACTACTCACCCACCCACCCACCTACCTACCTACCTACCTACCTTCATAGTCTGTTGGCCCAATATCTCTATGTGAACTGGGTGGACTGCAGGCTGGAATTGCCGGAATTGCCCCTATGTCGTCCACCTTCCTCCAGTAATTCTCCTTGGTTACTAATCAAATCAGCCCTCCAATCTGACTACACCTGGCCATCAATTGGGCTGATAGGAGTTAGGAATGAGTCTCCTTGGTTACTAGTCAAATCAGCCCTCCAATCTGACTACACCTGGCCATCAACTGAGTTGATAGGAGTTAGGAATGAGTCTCCTTGGTTACTAGTCAAATCAAACCTCTAGTCTGACTACACTTGACCATCAGCTGAGCTGATAGGGATTAGAAATGAGTCTTCTTGGTTACTAGTCAAATCAGTGCTCCAATCTGACTACACTTGGCCACCAACTTAACTGATAGGGGTTAGGGATCTTTGGCAAGGTTAGGAATGAACTTCCATGGTTACTAGTCAAACCATATCTTTCAGGATGGAGTTCCCTGAGGTTGGGATGGATGGAAGATAGTAAGGTTGCCAGAAAAAAACTGCCAGAAGAAAGATGCCAGAGGATGGAGGCTGTCAACTTTCGACCTGTATAAAGGTATTGTGGATAACTTTGATTGGTAGCTCCCTAATGTGTACCTGCTTCCCTACCTACCTGTGTACCTGCCTCCCTACCTGTGTACCTGCCTCCCTACCTGTGTACCTGCCTCCCTACCTGTGTACCTGCCTCCCTACCTACCTGTGTACCTGCCTCCCTACCTACCTGTGTACCTGCCTCCCTACCTACTTGTGTACCTGCCTCCCTACCTACCTGTGTACCTGCCTCCCTACCTACGTACCTACCTACCTGGCTGCCCACCCACTCAAGTACCCACCTACCTACCTACCTTCATAGTCTGTTGGGCCATTATCTCGATGTCAACTGGGTGGATTACAGGCTGGAATTACCCCTCTGCCGTCCACCATCATCCAGTGAGTCTCCTTGGTTACTAGTCAAATCAGTCAAATTAGTGAAGTAAAAACACAAGTAATGGAGAGAGTGATGGCGATAGTAATGAATGGTGATGGATGGAATATCTCAAATTTGTTGTTTGCTGATGATGCAGTACTGCTTGCAAATATCAGACAAGAACTTGGTAGACTAGTGCAGAGTTTTGCTGATGTCTGTAAGCGTCGTGCCCTGAGAGTAAATATAGAATAGAGCAAAGTGATGGTCACTTAGAGAGAAGGTGACTCCCAGTGTGATGTTACAGTGAATGGAGAGAGACTGGAATTGGTGAGAGAGTTCAAATACCTGGGTAGAGTGATGGAAAAGTGAGGAAAATGCGCAAAAGAAGTGGAAAGTAGTGACACAAGGAAGGAAAGTAGCTGATGCAATGAAAGTCTTGATAAGAAACAGAGATTTGAGTGTTGCAGCTGCACGAGGCTTACATGGAGGAGTGTTAGTGCCAACTTTAAGATATAGATGTGAGACTATGGTGTGGCATGAAAATAAAGTCGAGTGAGAGCAGTGGAGATGGGACTGCTGAGGAATGTATGTGGAGTACAGAGGGTGGATAGGATACGAAATAATGTTTCGTGAAAGATGTGGAGTGAGAACGTCTGTACACCAGAATCGAAGTGTGTGCGCTGAGATGGTATGGTCATATGGAGAGAATGGATAACAATAGAGTGGTGAAGAAGGTACATCTGAGCGAATTTGGAGGGAGGAGGAGGCGAGGTAGGCCAAGAAGGTGGAGGGATATTGTGGATGAGTGTGTGAGGAAGAGAGGTTTGGAAGTCTGTGAGGCTAGGGACTGACAAGAGATCAAGCTGGCTAGATGAATGTTGTGAGGAGAAGCGGACGATCAGGGATTTGGCACCCCCTTTTTAACGTGGCAGCGTCCGGTTTGATTCTTTCGGATACGTTTATGTGAAGCTACAGAACGTGGTGAATGTTTTTGGCGCATCAGATAGAGCCAGGATTCCGGAGGCTTGAATGATGAGTGAATGGAAGCGTGGCCCATTGGACTGGGCAAATATGGGCTGTCTGGACATTGCTGCTACTCTCCCTGCCCTGCTGCTGCTGTTGATGATGATGACGATGGTGAAATAAAATAATGAAAGATGCGGTAACTCATCATATGCTTGTTTTTTACTTATTCTATCTATAAGTGATTTACTATATCAGAGAATATTTACCTGTTATATGTCCACGCAAACGCACACGCACACACACACACTCTAGAAATTGTCGTGAATAATAGGGACCTTGCCTCCCACTTAGCAGTTTAACCATAGGATAGTACTTTAACACCTACAACTTTCCGATTTATTTTTTAGATTTGGTGCCTGCCGAGGATGGATTCAAGCATACTAAGGGAATGCACTACTGAGCCTATACCATCATGATGTCGCCTGGTGGTTTGTGGACTGCGATCCTTTAGAGATAAGCATTCATCCTAGTGAAGTTTAATGTAAAGGTAAGGAGGCTCTAACACTTTTTCCTAAGCGATTTATTTGGCTTATTACGCCTTACTGTCCTCCTCTTCGTTATATAAACCCTTCCAAAATCGCCACTCTCTGCATAACGTACAAAGATATTATCCAGCCTTATCCAAAAATAAATCGCTAAGTAAGAGGTGTGAGGGAGCTATCTTACCCGACAGGAATCAGTAATGCAAAGAGAATGGAACATAATGGATGCTAGATTAATTTGAAATAGTTATAATATCAAATATATTTATTGGAGGATGAGATGGAGGGATGGAGTGGAGAAGTATATGAGAGAGGGGTGTGTGAGCTGGGAGCAAGGCAGTGAATTGGCATTGGACAGGGCGACTTGGAGGCGATTTGTTTGTGGCCACTCTTCGGGATTGAGGCGTCTGGCAAGAGATAGATGTAGATAGATAGATAGATAGATAGATAGTTTTATTCTTGTGAATGAACGGTCTGGGGATACTGTTATTTTGTGTAGTGCGTCCTTGAGTGGGAGGCCTGGGGGGGCTAGGTTTACGATTGAAGAGTTGAGAGGAAGGATGGGATAGGAGTGTATTGGTGCTGTGATGAGGAGGGACAGATTGAAATGGAATGGGAGGAAGGATGGGACTGGAATGTATTGGTGTTGTGATGAGGAGGGGTAGATTGAGATGGTGTGGGAGGAAGGATGGGACAGGAGTGTATTGGTGCTGTGATGAGGGATAGATTGAGATGGTGTGGGAGGAAGGACGAGACTGGAGTGTATTGGTGTTGTAATGAGGAGTAGAGTGAGATGGTGTGGGAGGAAGAATGGAACAGGAGTGTACTGGTGCTGTGATGAGGAGGGATAGACTGAGATGGTGTGGGAGGAAGGATGGGACTGGAGTGTATTGGTGCTGTGATGAGGGACAGATTGAGATCGTGTGGGAGGATGGAGGGGACTGGAGTGTATTGGTGTTGTGATGAGGAGGGGCAGAATGAGATGGTGTGGGAGGAAGGATGGGACTGGTGTGTATTGGTGTTATGATGAGTAGATTGAGATGGTTTGGGAGGAAGGATGGTACTGGAGTGTATTGGTGTTATGATGAGGAAGGGTAGATTGAGATGGTGTGGGAGGAAGGATGGAACTGGAGTGTACTGGTGCTGTGGGAGGAGGGATAGACTGAGATGGTGTGGGAGAAAAGATGGGACTGGAATGTATTGGTGTTGTGATGTGAAGGGGTAGATTGAGATGGTGTGGGAGGAAGGAAGGAAGGACTGGACAGGATTGTATTGGTGCTGTGATGAGGAGGGATAGACTGAGATGGTGTGGAAGGAAGGATGGGACTGGAGTGTATTGGTGTTGTGATGGAGGGATAGATTGAGATGGTTTGGGAGGAATGTTGGGACTGGAGTGTATTGGTGTTGTGATGAGGAGGGGCAGATTGAGATGGTGTGGGAGGAAGGGTGGGACTGGAGTGTATTGGTGTTGTGATGAGGAAGGGTAGACTGAGATGGTGTGGGAGGAAGGATGAGACTGGATGGACCACCCTGTTTATCTTAATGAGACTTAGAGGTTGTCCGTAGCTTTTTTTTTTTTTCGGAATTAAACCATCTGTCGGTAATGGGAATTTAAAACTAAGATACAGAGGGGCCTGAAGAGGATGAAAAAGGTAACATGATTATAAGGCAGTGAGTGGACGGCGAGGAGTTGGTTTGATAGACGTTTGAGTGTGGAGTTGCGAGAGGGTGAAGGAGCTAGCGTGAGATCAAGGTGAAAGAAGATAGCGTTTTTCCTTTCTTTTCTGATAGCTAACTGTGTGGAGGGCCGATTTCACTAGTAACCAAGGAAACTCATTCCTACCACATAACCAAGGGTCACTGAATTTTATGGAAGTACGTATTAGTTGTGGGAGTGGCTCCGTTCCGTCAGGTGAAAGCAAATCTTCTGTATTAGAGAACATATGTGAGTGAAGTGTAGGGGGGGGGGGAGAGGAAGGGGATGAGATGGGAGATATATGGGAGGGAGGGATCTCGAGTGGAAACAGGGAAGTAAAATAGCGGGGGACAGGGCGACATGGAGGAGGTACTTTTGTGGCCACCCCTTGCGGGATTAAGGTGTCTGGCAATAGACAGCTGCGTGAATATGTGGGTAAGGGTGGATGGCTGAATTTGTGAATGTGAGTGGTTACATGGGTGTGTTTGTGGTTAGTGATTGGGTAGGTACGTGTATGGGTGGGTAGTTGAACATGTGGGAGAGTAAGTCAGTGTGTGTCTGGGTATGTGGGTGGATAGGTAGTAAAGTCGCTTCGAGAGAAATTCTACGGACTTGCAACCCACGTTTCACTTACTCTGCCCGACCGATATTATAGCAGTTAATCCGTCACTTCGATGATGTATTTTAACCCTGATGCCTTTAGATGATTTTACTCACCTTAGGAAGAGGAATCATGTCTCCATGGTTGTTCAGTCTTTACATGGATGAGGTTATAAAAGAGAGACAGGGTAGAGCACAAGATGACGGAGTGACCCTCATAAGAGAGGGCAGCGCTTGGAAACTTCCTATATTGTTGTTTGCAGATGATACTGTGTTAAGTGAAGACGAAGGGGAACTGCAAGCCTTGGTGAATGAGTTTGGGAGTGTGTAAGAAACTGAAAATAAAGGTGAATGTACGGAAGAGTAAAGTTTGGGTTCTCAAGAGAAATCAAGTCGATAAATGGATGGGGAGGAAATGGAGAATGGGAGTGCATTTAAGTACCTGGGTAGTGTGATAAGTAAGGATGGAAGTTTAAAGGATGAAGTGCTTGAAAGGGTACAACAGGGAAGTAAAACAGGGAAGAAAGGTTGCTGGTTCTTTGAAAACAGTGATAAGAAAAAGGGAAGTGACCATGGAAGTAAAAAGGTCACTGCTTGACAGTAATGTGATACCAAATCTAACGTATGCTGTGATGAGGAGGGGTAGATTGAGATGGTGTGGGAGGAAGGATGGGACTGGAGTGTATTGGTGCTGTGATAAGGGATAGATTTAGATGATGTGGGAGGAAGGATGGGACTGGAGTGTATTGGTGCTGTGATGAGGAGGGGCAGATTGAGATGGTGTGGGAGGAAGGATGGGACTGGAGTGTATTTGTGTTTTGATGAGGAGGGGTAGATTGAGATGGTATGGGAGGAAGGATGGGACTGGAGTGTATTGGTGTGATGAGGAGGGATAGATTGAGATGGTCTGGGAGGAAGGATGGGACTGGAGTGTATTGGTGTTGTGACGAGGGATAGATTGAGATGGTTTGGGAGGAAGGATTGGACTGGAGTGTGGTGGTGGTGTGGTGAGGAGGGGTAGATTGAGATGGTGTGGGAGGATGGGACTGGAGTGTATTGGTTTACGTATTACTGGGATGCATGGAGGTGGAGAGGGAGTCCTTCTCGTGGTGGGACAGATATAAGTGGGTGATGGAGCTGCGTGGTCGTGTTCAGCTCCCTTTCTATCCTCCGAAAGGATGATGGACAGCTGGAGAGGGACAGTTTAAGCCTTCAGTCCACTGAGTTCACTTTGCGATGAACCTGGGACTACAGACAACCCCCCCACACACACGCACGCACACACAACCAATAAATTAATGCATCTTCCTTTCCTTAAGTTGAAGAATGCAGCATGAAGACTGAGACGATACTGCATAAAAGCAAAGTACCTGACGTTTGATTGCTGCTATGGCTATTTTAATGCCACTTTTGAACTAGCAATAATAATAATAATGATAATGATAATTATAATGATAATAATATAATAATAATAATGCTAATAATTGTAATGATAATAATAATAGTACTTTATATCTATCTATATTGCCAGACCCCTTAATCCCGTAAGTGGTAGTCAAACAAATCGCCTCTGTCACCCTGTCCCCCTCCATTTCATTGCCCTGCTCCCAGCTCACACCCCCTTCTCTCATATACCACTCCACTCCATCCCTCCATCTCATCCTTGGCCTCCCCCTCCCTCTTCCCCCTTCGACCTCACTCGAAAACTCTCCTTGTCAGTCTCACTCTCCATCCTCTCCACATGACCAAACCACCTCAGTGTGTTCTCTTAACGCTTCCTATCACATCCACATCCACACCACAACGCTCTTTCACTTCCTCATTTGTCAGTTTCTCTCTCCATGTGACTCCACATCATCATCTTTCTGCATCTTCCTCTGTTACCTCTGTCACCCGCATGTCCTCCTTCAGTACATCCATAAACCTTCTCTTTGGCCTTCCTCTCTTTCTCCTGCCTGGTAGCTCTATTTCCAGCATCCTCCTCCCGACATACTCCTCATCCGTCCTCCGCACATGTCCAAACCATCTCAGTCTCGCCTCTCTAGCATTGTCCTCAAACTGACGCACGTGCGCTGTCCCTCTAATATGCTCATTTCCAATTCTATGCAACCTCGTCACTCCCAGTGAAAATGCAACATCTTCAATTCTGCTACCCCCAGCTCTGCCTCCTGTCTTTTTGTCAGTGGTACCGTCTCCATTCCGTACAACATGGGTGGCCTCACTACAGTCTTATAAACTTTCCCTTTCATTTCTGCAGAGACCCATCTGTCACAGATCACTCCTGTCACCTTTCTCCACCCACTCCATCCGGCCTGCACTCTCTTCCTTACCTCTCCACCACACTCTCCGTTACTTTGTACAGTTGACCCCAAGTATTTGAATTCATCTACCTTTGCCACCTCTACACCTTGCAGCCTCAAGGTTCCCCTGTCATCTCATTTACACACACGTACTCAGTCTTACTTCTGCTTACTTTCATTCCCCTTCTCTCCAGTGCATATATCCATCTCTCCAGCTCTGCCTCGGCTTCCTCCCGGCTCTCACTACATATCACAATGTCGTCCGCAAACATCATTGTCCACGGAGACTCCTGTCTAATCTCATGTCAATCTGTCCATCACCATTGCAAACAAGAAAGGGCTCAAAGTCGATCTTTGATGCAATCCCACCTCCACCTTGAAACCCTCAGTCATTCCTACTGCACATCTCACTGCTGTTACACTATCGTCGTACATGTCCTTCACCACCCTCACGTACCTCTCTGCCACTCCTGACTTTCTCATACAGTACTACAGCTCCTCTCTCGGTACCCTGTCATAAGCCATCTCCAAGTCTATAAACACACAATGCAACTCCTTCTGACCTTCTCTATACTTCTCCATCACCATTCTCAAAGCAAATATGGCATCTGTAGTACTTCTCCCTGGCATAAAACCAAATTGCTCCTCACAGATCCTCACTTCTCTTCTCAGCCTAGCTTCCACCACTCTTTCCCATATCATCATTGCATGGCTAATCAGCTTTATACCTCTGTAGTTGCTGCAGCACTGCACATCACCCTTGTTCTTGAAAATCGCAACTAGCACGCTTTTTCTCCACTCCTCCGACATCCTCTCACCCTCAAGGATTTTGTTAAACAGTTCGGTAAACCACGTCACAGCCATCTCTCCCAGGCTCCTCCATGCGTCCACTGGTATACCATCTGGGCCCACTACCTTACCATCCTTCATCCTCTTCATGGCATTCCTCACTTCCTCTCTGCTGATCTCTTGCACTTCCTGACTCACTACCTCCAACTCTTCCAACCTTCTCTCTCTCACATTTTCTGCATTCACCAGCTCTTCTAAATACTCCTTCCACCTTCTCAGTACACTCTCCTCACTTGTCAGTACATTGCCATCTGCATCCTTTATCATTCTAACATGCTGCACATCCCGCCCAGTTCTGTGTCTCTGCCTGGTTAATCGGTACAGGTCTTTTTCCCCTTCTCTGCTATTCATCTTCTCATACAACTTCTGGCATGCCTTTTCTTTCGCCTTAGCAACCTATTTCTTGGCTGCGTTCTTCGTCTCCTTATACTCATGAATGCTTTCCTCGTCCCTGTGTCTATCCTTATTCTTCTTTGCCTGCTTCTTCCTATTTATGCTATCCTGTACTTCCTCATTCCACCACCAAGTCTCCTTGTCTTTCCTCCTCCGTCCCGATGTCACCCAAGGTACCTTCTTGGCTTTCTCCCTTACAACTTCCGAGATAACTGCCCAACCATCCTCGTCTTCCCTGCCTCCGAAAGCCTGACTCACCTCCTCCCTAAATATACTACTGAAGTCTTGTCCTTCAGCTTCCACCACCTAATCCTTGGTTCAGCTCTCACATTGCTCCTTGTCTTCTCTTTCAAACTCGTCTTGCCAGCCAACACCCTATGCTGTCTAACTACACTCTCCCGTGGCAATACCTTACAATCGCTGAATTCTTGCAAGTTACCTCTCCTACATAGGATGTAATCTATCTGTGTACTCCTTCTCCCACTCATATACGTAATCCTGTGCTCCTCCTCCTCCTTGAAAGAAGTGTTTACTACAGCCATTTCCATCCGTTTAGAAAAATCCACAACCATCTGGCCCTCTGCGTCCCTCTCCCCAACACCGTATCCGCCTATCACCTCCCCGTCACCACTATTTCCTTCTTCAACATGCCCATTCAGATCTGCTCCCATAACCACTCTTTCATCCCTGGGTATACTCTGAATCACTTCCTCTACTTCACTCCAGAACTCCTCCTTTTCCTCCAACTCACACCCCACTTGCGGGGCATATGCACTGATGACATTACTCCACATGCTCCTCTCAAATAACTAATTTCCACTGCTCTCACTCTTGACTTCTGTCCCTCCAACAAGGTCCAAGCTTCGCTCCCATATGCTAGAGTTTGTATCACAATACTGTCATGAAGCAGCGTCCATGCTCACTTCCCTTTTTCTTATCACTGCTTTCAAGGAACCAGCAACTTTTCTTCTTTGTTGTACCCTTTCAAGCACTTCACCCTCTAAACTTCCATCCTTATCACACTACCCAAGTACTTAAACGCACTCACATTTTCCATTCCCTCATCATTCAGCCTCACTGTACATTCACTGACTTCACTTCTCTGGAAAACCATCACTTTACTCTTCCCCACATTCACCTTCAGATTACGTTTCTTACACACACTCCCAGACTCATCCACCAAGCCTTGCAGCTCCCCTTCGTCTTCACTTAACAACACATCTGCAAACAACAGTACAGGGAGAGTCCAAATACTGCCCTCTCTCACTAGGGCCGCCCCAACATCCACTGCCCGACCTTGTATCTCTTTTATAACCCCATCCATGTACAGATTGAACAACCATGGAGACATGACACATCCTTGTTTCAAACCAACCTTCAAATGGAAAGATTCGCTCAGTTTGCCATCCAACGCATTGCAGCCTTTGCACCCTCATACATACTCTTCACTGCCTTCAACAACTTCCCATCCACTCCATGTATTCATAATACCTTCCACAATCCTTGTCTATCCACCCAGTCATATGCTTTCTCCAGATCTATGAAGGCTGCATACAACTTCTTGCCCTTCTCTAGAAACTTTTCCACTAAGGATCTAAGAATGAATATCTGGTCTACACAACCTCTTCCCTTCCTAAAACCTCCTTGTTCTTCTCCAACTAATTCCTCTGTTATTTCCTTAACTCTGTCAATAAGTATCCTGCCATATACTTTTCCTATTACACTGAGAAGGAAAATGCCCCTATGATTACCACACACTGCTTTTTCCCCTTTTCCTCTGTACAGAGGAATAATTATACCTGACTTCCAATCCTCCGGGACTCTACCCTCCTCCCAAGCCAATCTGCACACCTTCCACATCCATTCTATTACTCTCTCTCCCCCTTGCTTCAGCATTTCACCACACACTCCATCAATTCCTGGGGCTTTCCCCATTTTAACTTTCTTCATTGCTTCCACCACTTCCATCCTGGTGATTTCTTCCTCTCTTCTCACAACCCTCCTTTTCCCTGCCATTCCCCAGCCACTTATACTTGCATTACTTTCATTCTCTATGTTCAACAATTCATTAAAGTGTTCTCTCCATCTGTTTACTTTTTCTCCCTTCTCCACTAGTAATCTACCATTTTTATCTTTCACTCCCCCACTGACTTCGTTGGCACCCTGTCTAGTAATGAAGGCTCTAATTACTCCAGTTTGATAAATCCCTCAAAAATAACCCTTTCACTCTGATTTTTTTTATTTCAATATACGCGTGCCTCAGCCAGACGATTATATTTATTTTAAGAAAGATCTGCATTGCTGAAGAAGGTAATTAAGACTGTGGACCGCATTCCAGACTCCACTAGAGGCATCAAACCATCCCTTTGTAACTCTCCCTTTGCGATTTGTTTTATATTGTGCCTTGATTATTCTCTAAAACACTCAGATGGCTTTAATATGAACGCACTGTGCATCACCAAGACGGCTGAGGATACTGAGACGTGTTAGCAAAGTTCATTTATTTGTTCATTTTACGGCACCTAAATAGACAGATGTTCGGGAGTCTTATTGGTATTTCCTCCACAGTAAGCCATGGCAACCCCAGAGAATGTGGTGTCAGGTGTGAACAGCGAGAAGGCAACCGAGGAAGACTTACTGGCTATTGCTGAAGATACGATAGCAATCAGACACCATCACCTCAAGCCCAGCCGACGAAATGGCAGCCAAAGACGACGAAATGGCAGCCAAAGACGACGAAATGGCAGCCAAAGACGACGAAATGGCAGCCAAAGACGACGAAATTGCGACCTAAGAACAACATATCAAGTCCAGCAGACGAAGTAGTAGTTCAGTAAAGCCATCAGCATCTGGGTTGTATACTAAGTGTTAGGGGCTTCGTCACACCTCTTTCTTAACGATGTATTTTCCAAATCACACCTCAGCATTCGATATTGTTTGTGTGCTTGCTATTGATTTTGAATTTTGTTTTCCACCACAAACATTCAGTTGACATGAATTGTACAAAATCACTGTATGGTAGTGAGACCTGAGCAGTACAGGAAGAAGATATTCGTGGGCTCACACATAAAGAATTGATATTGATTATGGGATGTGTAGTGTCCTTGAATATAAAGCCTGGGAGTGCTAGGACTGCGATCGAAGGACTGAGAGGAAGGATGAGACTTGAATGTACTGGTGTATTAATAGACAGAGATGGTTTGGACATGTTAGCAGTAGGAGGATGACATGTGATGGTCATAGAGTGTGACCTAAGGGATAGACTGAATCGGGTGGCCGCCAGAGATGGAGCTGCATGGAGAGCCGAACCACGGAAACATGTAGGAGCCTTTAAAAATTATACAATACTGTGGAAAAGGTGCTTCGAAGCCTCCTATGCCACTTGGAATAATCCCTTGAATGTGGATTGGTAGGTGATGTGGTAGGAACGCTTGAAGCAGCTATGGTAGTATCTGTGGGATTACTTTAATAAGCATTGCACTTGTTAGGCACCTGAAATGTTCGTGTTCACTCAGGCCATGGAGAGACTTGTGAGATTGTGGAGAGACCAGATATAGCAGGAATCAGCTGTGGAGAAACCAAAGAGGGAGAGGAGAGGGAGTGCCGAGAGCCCTGAGAGGAAATGGGAGCCTCGGCAGGAGAGGTTAGAGGTGTATTTTTCATTGCATTTATCCGTTAGGGTGGGAGTTGTGTATGTGTTTTGTTTCGTGTTTAAAAGTCCAGCATCCTTGCATGCGTCAGCCTAGAGGCAGCTCTCCACGCTGTTCAATCTCTTGTGGCCTCCGTATTCAGTCCCTTAACCCTAAAGTTACTCCCTAACCTCATGCATGGTCTGTCTGTCGCAACCCTTCCCTCAACGTTCACACCTTTCATCTTCAGCATCCAACTGTCATCCTCCATCCTCATAACATACCCGAACCAACTCAGTCCAACCCTTCTCATCACAACAATAACACATTAAAGTTCCATCTTTCCTCTCCACTCTTCAGTGCCAATCCTCGGCCCCTCTCCCAGAGAGGGCCAACGAATATCCTCATCCTTTGATGCCCAGTTCAATCGTACAGCATTACACTACAAACACATGCAGCATACAAGGTCCTTTTAGCACGGATCCTCTCAATGTTAGGGAGGCAACAGCTCCCCGAAATAAAACTCCTCCACATTCAGAAGACTCTTCAAGAAGTTTAATACCTTCACGCATATCAATCTGCACATGCTCACCCCGACACATCGCATACATGAAATCAGTATTATTTTGCATCCTGCCTCTAATCGCACTGTCTCTCTTACACACACACTTCTCACAAACATTAAGTAAGATGGAGTTACTTCCCACACCCTTGTGGCAAACTGCACATGGTCACTCTCCCTCCGTTTTGACAGTACCACCACCAAACCTAGATTTCATGATTTTTGTTTTACCCAAATTTACCCTCAAACCCTTGTGCCCCATTCCGGCTGTCCACCTCCAAAATCATTCCTTCCCTTCCCTTTCATTTCCCACAATTAACATAGTCATCAGCATATAACAGCTCCCATGGGAGGCTATTTCTGAAGTCCCGTGAGACAGCTGCAGGCACCATGATAAACACTAAGGGATTCATGACTGATCTATGCTGCATGCCAACATTCACTAGAAGCTCATCAATGGCTATGACCACTCTAATCAGCCACTCCTCGATCCCAAGCATGCTCGTTGCTCACTGCACCACCTCCCGAGGGACTTGGTTAAATTCCTTCTCCAGATCAACTAAAACTAAGTACAACTCCCTCTTCATTCCCATCTATTTTTCCTGAAGCTGTTGGACAATGAATATTGCATCAGTTGTCCCTTTGTCTGGTGTAAACCCAAGCTGCATCTCATGAGTATTCATTCTTTCCCTTATCATACCTTCCAAAGCTCTTTCCATTACCTTCATCATCAGTTCAAAAAGTTTTATGCCTCTATAATTTCCTCTTTCCAAGGCAGCACGCATCCCCTTGTACTCATTTACAATCACATTCTTTAGTTAGTCATCCCGAAAGCACATTCATATTTATCAAATTCATCAAATCAGTAACTAAACCCATTCCTGTATCACCTGAGGCTTTCAACATGTCAGCAGTCAACCCAGACACTCACTGCCTTCTCTAATTGCATCCTGCCTGTTGTCCTGCTCGCAGTAGCAGCATCAATCAAAGGCCAAGGGCCAAACACTGGATCAGCTGACTCCAAACCTTCCATGTTCCAGTCAAACTCTTCATTCAGCAGCCGGTTATAATGTTCTCACCAGGCGTCATAATAATCCTCACTCTCCACCACTCTCTCTCCATAATTTTTCACACGCTGCCCACCTATGATGTCCCTGTTTTCTCTCCCCATCTGATTTGCCACCTTAAATACCACATTCTTCGTTTTGGCACTATATAGGTCATATATTAAATGTCTCTGTGACTCAGATTTTTTCTGCATACCTCCTTTCTGGCCCTTTGCTGGCAGCCAAGTGTTCCTCTGTTTCCATTCCTCCTCAGTTCCCAGGAAAGTCTTCTTTTCCTCTCACCTGTGGCTTCTATACCCGCATTCCACCATCATGTTACAGTATGTCCAACAGGGTCCCCTGTCCAACCACACACTGAATCAGTAACTGTCAAGTGATTGTTCTTGAGAGATCTGTGGTACTCATTAACACCTCTATACAGCTCCCTGTTCAGCCACTACTATACTCATGTCACAATAGACGGCATCCCTTTCTGTGTGTTTTTTCAACCATTTTCCTCCTGGGTGCACAGGTCCTTTTCTTCACTACCCACTCGTTTAGTACCGTGTCAAATATTAGTAATTTGTGTTGCTGCGCACACTCTTCGCCCCCTATAACTTTAACATCCTTCACTAACCTCCTATAAGCCCTCCTGTCCAGGAAATAGTCAGTCTGGCTACTATTATCCCCAGATTTGTATGTGATCAACCTACTCTCTCCTCAAAAAGCAAGTTGCATACAATCATACAATCATGCCTCCACAGACCTGAGTATCCTTTCTCCTTCCACGTTCCTCATACTATATGTGCATCACCCATGTGCCCCTTCATATCCTTGAAAAGCTGCATCTGCATGTCCATATAAATCCCCACCCAAAACTACAGACTTATCATTCCCATACCACAAGAGACGAGGCTGACTAGGCTGCGAATTGGCCATACGCGTTTGACTCATGGGTTCCTACTGGACCGAGGGGTCCCACCTCAGTGTGACATCTGTCATGTCACAATAACTTGCAGACATATTTTATTGGACTGTCCGATCTACGCCCGTTCTCGAGTGAAATTTTTAACAAATAGGAGATCCCTATCAGTTGTTTTAGGTAATAGGGCAAATGTTTCTAGCCTTATGGCGTTTTTAAAGGAGACAGGGCTGTACTACAAGCTATGATTAGTGTTGTCATAGTTATGTTTTAGGGCTTGCTGTCTACATCTGTTTTCATTTTACCTACGATTTTGTATAATTATTGTATAGTAGTTTTCCCCATTTTTAAACTCGCTCTTTTAAACCATCATCTTTCATACTTCACTCATCAAAGCGCTGAATGACCTCTCAGGTCCCAGTGCTTGGCCTTCGGCCTAAACTTCATATTCCATTCCATTCCATTCCATACCACAAGCCACATGTATCAAGTCATCCAAAATCTTTTTCATCATCCTCCAAGCCAACCTGTTGAACTTATGCTGACATAACTGTAGCCAGAAGTTTACCAAACATAATTTTCAATGTCATAATCCTTTAATTGACTCTCATTACATTCTCAACACAGTCTGCCATTTTGTGTGTGTGTTCACATGCATGTGTGTGTCCCATCACTTAGGACTGTGTATAGGTGAAGGAGGTGGGGATGGGGGAGGTGGGACACTGGAGGCTTCCTTTCGCTTCCATCTTCATCTCTCGTACTGTCCGCTTGTCTCGTCTCCAGCGCGCCTTTTGCGTCAGGTGTATGAGTCTGTGTATGCTAGTGCTTTTTTCTCTTCCCAATCTTTATCTTTTATGTACTTTGATCTTTTTCTGTCGTTCTAGAGTGAACGGGGTGGAGAGGGGTGAGGAGAGAGTTAGCAGAGCGAGTGAGCTAGAGCAGGAGACAGGGACTTATGGCACTAAGCTTTAAAGATAACTTGCAGTTTTTTTTACTGATAAAGTTTGATAATACCGTACTTGAAACATATCTGCAGTTACTTAATATTTGTAATTTTTTTGCTATATACCTTAAATGATTCTGTGATCACCCTGTGGGGTGTATTTCTCCCAGAATTAACTTCAAATGCTGCCGTCAGCTACTTATGTGATTTGTAAAGATGTATTCGCAATATCAATAAAAGAATAAGTTGTGTATCAAAATTACTTTGCCCTCTATGGTATGGTTACAAAAATATCAATTATGAGAGAATAAGACATGTGGGGAGAATGAAAGACTGACTAAGAGGGTGTACACAGGTGGGGTGGAGGGAGGGAGAGGGAGGGGAAGACCAAGAATGAGGTGGAGGGATGGAGTTGAGAGGTATATGAGGGAGGTGGGAGTGAGCTGGGGGGGAGGGAAGGGTAATGGTGGGTGACAGAGCGACTTGGAGGCACTTTGTTTGCGGCCGCCCTTTGCGGGATTAGGGCGTCTGGTTATAGATAGATAGACAGAAGAAGACAAAGCTTTCTTAGATGGGATATACATTGAGGAACCAGTTCGATATAATTTCCAGGAGTACAAAAGCACTCAATTCAACGTGGGATTTTAGGAAGCTTTGTATCCTGGCATAAATTTAGGGCCTTAAAAAAATCCACAGTTCAACTTAGAATTTTTCAAGATGATGTGGAGTTTGGTATAAATCAACTGGTTCAAAATCCATAATTCAGCCTCGGAGTTTTAAGACACTGAGTGCAGTATAATTTTAACATATTTCGAAACTGAAGTATGGTAGAAATTATAGAAGTGACAGACCTGCGAGTCAACTTAGTATTTTTCGAGCTTAAGGGTTATGGTATACATTTTAAGGGTATTAAGGTTATGGTATACATTTTAGGGGTACAAGGCCCATACAGTGGAGTTTGGGCTTTGAAAATCTAAATATGCGAGTCCCATAGTTCAACTTAGGGCAGCAAAACAGGACTTTGATTACTTAGGCTTTAATAATGATCAACTACAGTTTTCTTCAGATATTAGTGGGTGACTATGCTAATTGTAATGACATTTTCGACAGCCCCAGGTTCTCTGTGTATAAGTGCTGCCACTTTTAAAGTAGAAGTAATAGCCTTTTCACAACTGGACATTAAAGAAGTAATAGCCTTTTCTCAACTGGACATTAATTCTCATCTAGTGTCCATTATTCCCTGCAGTTTACTCTTCTTTTTCAGTGGTATGCAGTTCTCAGCGTAAACAGTAAGTCCTCACAAGTCTGGATATTCTGTGTTGTTAAGTAAACCAACATCGCGGTAAATCAAAAAAATAATGTAGAAAAGAAAGGATAATTAAAGAGAAAATATTGTTCCACTTCTTTACCTCCCTTCACTCGTTCCAGTTTCTTCCTTTTGCAGCTTATTTCACGGACCTCATTGGCGGCAAAACAGTGCTACGGCTCTATAGCCTTTCCAAAGCACTTCATCCCATCATTAAACTAGTCTTATATATACTAAGAGGCGCCCAGGAAGGCTCGTAATACCTCTTCATTGGTGATTTACTCTGCACAAAACACTTCAGTTTCCCCTTGTTTATTACTGATGCCAAATAACGAAAACGCACTAGGAGTTCGAGCCGCAAAAATAGCGGGGCCACGGTGGCAGGATGAGAAGAGCCGTGGCCTGTCAATCTGAGAGACCTGGGTTCGATTCCCGGGTGATAGAGGTGTATTTAATAAAATACTAGGCGGTCTCGTAGAGGCTTGTTTATCCATTACTAATCATGGCAGACTCGTGGAGGCTTGCCATATAAACAAATCTACACATACACTCACACCTACCCCGACACACAGACACTCACACCTACCTCCCCAACACACACACTTGGATGCACAGACACTCACACATGCACGCACCCACTCCTACCCCATCCAGACATACAGGTACACGAGACACACACACACACACACACAGGTACAGACACCACAGCCACACCAAGAGGTAATGTAAAGGTTCAAAGATACACCAGAGATGGAAGGGGGTTTTATTAAAAATTTCACAAAAGGAATGGCCCTTGGCAGAAAACTTTTATACCCCCCCTCTCATATTTATGTGCCGTCTCTCAGGCTCCTATAACCCACCCAGCTGGACCAAATCGTCTGGTGTCAGCTGGAACGAAATATGCTAGAGCTATGCCGTCATAAGGGGGGTTTAATGGTGACTGTATTAACCCCCTGAGGCTCCTATGACACTCAGCCGAATAAAATCATCTGAGCCAGCTGGAATGGATTACTAGAGTTGACCTGAGCATCAGGGGGTTAAGGAAATGCCTCCCTTAACCCCCTGATGCTCGGTTCAACTCTAGTCCTTTATTCCAGCTGACCCAAGACGATTTCATTCAGCTGAGTGTGTCCAAGGAACCTAGGGGGGTTAATACCGCCACCATAAACCCCCCTCACGACCGGCATAACTCTAGTATATTCCGTTCCAGCTGACGCCAGACGATTTTGTTCAGCAGACAGTGGGTTATAGGAGCCTGAGAGACAGCACAAGGCTATACAATGTTAAAAATACAAACTCTCTCCATCCTGAATTTACGATAATTATCTTGTCTTAACTTTTCGTCTATTTTCGTCCTTTTGCAGCTTATATCACGTCAGTCAATAAAATATACCACGGGCGTTACATCTTCCTATAGCACTTCTTCGTGACTAGTATCGTATTCTAGTGGTAATCTACTGTTACAACTCAGCATTCAAGATGAAGAGATCACAATTTCAGGCCACATTAGGGTAAAAAATAAATAATATTGCCCGCTTGCCCTCTTCTCTTTGCTGGAATGTAGCGGTGGCGCCATCTTGTGTGGAATGCGTGGATCCATGCTCTTCTGGACCGGAGGGAGACTGTAGCCAAAGGGGGAGACTTAACGATAATTTCCAGTCAGTTAACCATAGGGCCTTGGGTCGTTAGCCTGAAAAATAAAATAATAATAATAATAATAATAATAATAATAATAACAANTGCTCTTCTGGACCGGAGGGAGACTGTAGCCAAAGGGGGAGACTTAACGATAATTTCCAGTCAGTTAACCATAGGGCCTTGGGTCGTTAGCCTGAAAAATAAAATAATAATAATAATAATAATAATGATGATGATGATGATGATAATAATAATAATAATAATAATAATAATAATAATAATAATAATAATGAATGATGATGAGGAGGAGGATAAAAAATTAATAATAATAATAATAGAAAGAGTAATAACACCCACAATAATAATATCAATGATAATAATAATAATAATAATAATAATAATAATAATAATAATAATAATAATAATAATAATAAAACAAATAAGTTTAATGATATAAAAACATCTGGCCACTCCGGGACTCGAACAGTGGTGGGCAGGACACAGCTCACTCCATCTACGGACATCATTTTTACTCTTTGCTAGCTTCAGACGATTTCCCGCAGCTTACGAGAACAATCAGGATGATGGGCCACAAACACTAACCCCTCCAGACCGAGAACGATTTATTTACTTTGTTCTAGCTAACTGGACGATTTTATGCAGCTTCTAGATCCCCTGGTAGTGAAGGGGTTGATGGTGGCTTTAGCTAACCCTTCCAGTTCGAAAATAAAGTGTTAGAGTGGTAAAGGGGTAAAGAGAGGTACGTTTGGGTAGGGCTGTGTAGGGTTTGGTCGGTTATAACAGGGTAGGCTGAGGCACGGTAGTGTAGGGAGGAGAAGAGCAGGGTAGGGTAGGACAGATAACGTTTGGGTAGGGCTGTGTAGGGTTTGGTCGGTTATAACAGGTAGGCTGAGGTAAGGTAGTGTAAGGAGAAGAGTAGGGTAGGGTAGGATATGGGCATTATGTTCTGAGCGTCCCCCCCCCCCCCGCGTGCGTAGATTTGGGCACTGTGTTCTGGGCATCCCAACCCCCCCTTTACCCCCATTCCGTAGTACTGGACGTGCCTTCAGGCAAACCCTACTTCATCCCCAGACAGGGGGTTGAACTGGGCATTCTCTAGTTCAACCCCTACCGAGGACTACGCACGCGTCGTCCTGGGTAGGGGTTGTACTGGGCATAACCCCCCTGCCCCCCATTATTGGGTCACATACCTCCTGTCCAAATCTACGCAGGGCTGAAGATGTTTTATCATGAGAGCTCATCTCATACGTCCACCTTCTACGGTGGCCAGTGCTGAAATGACCAAGTGAAAGCTCGACTCTGAGTGAGTGGCCTTGACTAACTTTTGCCTTGTGAAAGACTCTCTCTCTCTCCCTCTGCCTTTGTCTCTCTCCCTCTGTCTCTGTCTCTCTCCCTTTGTCTCTCTGTCTGTCTGTCTCTCTCTCTTTCTCTCTAGTGCTGCAACAAATTTCATATCGCCAAACCGATATATTATCGACATTTTCATTTTTTTCTGGTACAGAACTATACCGATATTAACTGTCGATATCGGATATAGACAGAAGAAACTTTAACATGACTTTTATCAAGGATTTTGTCCCCCTCCCTTTCTCCCTTCCCTCCTCCTTCCCCCTCCCCATCCCCACCCCCCTCCCTCTTCCTCCTCCCCTTGCCCACAAGCAACCCTCCCCAACCATCCCCCCCTCTCCCACAACCTCCTGTCCATAGCTAAGTAGGCCACGCCTCCCCCGCCCCCCTGTCCAAATCTACGCAGGCTGAAGATGTTTAATTATGACAGCACAGACAAACTAAGTAACTGAGTTAATATAGTCCTCCCACCATATATCACAGACATGAGTTTGTGGATAAATTACTGAAGAAACAACACATGGAAAACAAGGCAAGACAAAGGCTGCACCAGACTACAGTTAATAAAAAAGTAATATATTCGCTCATTTAACACAAGGAAAAGTTAGTGAAAATCGCTCGTGAGAAACAGCTCATACAAAATGCCAGAAGCTAATCAGAATAACACAACGAAGAGTATTTGTCAGTAGATGTTCAACTGTAGTCCCACTTAAAACTGGATAGAACGTGCATAGTCTATCTATCTCTTTCTATCTATTGCCAGACGCCTCAATCTCGAACGGGGTGGCCACAAACAAATCGCCGCCATGTCACTCTGTTCCCTGCCATATCACTACCACGCTCCCAACTCA
>JAGKTI010007124.1:0-23264 GCA_018397915.1 Birgus latro
GTCCTCTCTTCTCACCACTCGCCATGTATACCTATGGATCATTTTGTGCCTGAAGAGGGTATTAACTACCACCAACCCCCTCCCAGCACAAATGTCCACTAAAGCACTGCCATTTTCATCCATCTCTGCAGGCACACCCCACTCACCAACCACTCCATCCACCTTCTCATTCCCCACTTTACCATTCATATCTCCAATCAGAAACACTCTCTCATTCCTTTCAAACTTTTCCAAGCAGGCTTCCACATTTGTCCAAAACTCTTCTCTCACTCTACTTACACGATCTTGCGTTGGCGCATACACGCACACAATTGCCCACATTTGTAGTCCAACTTTCACTCTTGCCCACACAATCCTTGACCCAACTGATCCATACTCTCTTACATTCTCCTTCCACCTGTTGCTCACAACAATACACACTCCCTCTTTCGCCCTCTCATTCTCACCCACTCCCGCCCATATACCCGATCCATATTCCCATTCTCTCACACTCTCACCTCGCCATTTAGTTTCAGTTATTCCACATATATCCACTTTCGCACTCTCAAGCACCTGTACAATCTCTCTCTCTTTCACCTCATCATTCATACCCCTCACATTCCAGGTCGCAATCTTAATCTCGTCCTTTGTCCATTCCTTTGTCGTCAACTTTTGGTCAGTCCTGGTCCGAGGCTTCCTGTTTGTATTTTTAGTTAGTTGTTTTTACGGGGTGGGGCACTAACCCACCACCAACCGTTTTAGTCGCCTCTTACGACAAGCAGGGATACTGGGGGAGAATTCTTGAAAACCCCCCTACCCTCAGTTACAAAAGTTATATCTCTCTCACTATTTTACCTGATGGTGCGTACAAGTGGGAATAATTTACGTGGGATAAGGTGGTAAGAAGGGGTAAAGTGAGAGTTTTCTTTCTGGGACGCTCCACGTAATGCCCTATAAACATCTTGGTTAGCTTCAGGACAACACAGTGGGGAGTCTCAACACTGTGAGGACAACATATAAACTTTCACATGTGCCAGGTTTGCATCACTTCCTACGCACGATCTTTATCTTCTTCCGATCCTTCCAAATCGTTCTGATATTGCTTTCATTCATGCCATGTTTTTTTGCATTTTGGTAAATGTACGGTTTAATTAAAGCAGTGGAATTCATATTCCACCAGTTTGTTTTCTGTATTTTTCTGACTGTTTTCAAGGTGGCAAGTTACCATTTCCTGCAGAAAGTTTTCCCACTTTTTATCATTACATTCCTTAACCCGCCAAGTCCCAACGACGTACGATGCACGTCGCTACTTTTTTCCGCAGACACCCAACGACGTGCATCGTACGTCACGCAATTGCAAGGCCCATTGTGTGCACATTTTTCAACATTTGCAGGTGATTTTTGGTAGGCATATGTGGGAGACCTTCCTCTACCTGCTGTCAAGCGGGGATACTGCCTGGCCCCTCCTAACCCCCCTTCCCCCCCTCCCCCCACATTGGGCAATTCATCTGTTAGCAGTGACCTATCCAGTAAAGGTATGTTGCCCTACGGTCTCTCTAATGATGAAATTCACGGTGAAAGTGATTCCTGAGGTGGAGGACAAAGAAAGAAAGAAGCTAGAGGTAGAAACAAACAGAAGTGATGAGGTGGTAATGTCGTAAAGGAAGGTGCCATATACTGGGGTTTTGGGTAATTGAACAATGCTTATAAACGCCTATATTATCGTGTGAAAACCAATATAGACTTTTACTACACATAAATTTGTACCAAATAAATGAAATAAATACGTAATTTAAAGTGGTTTGAGTTAGTTAACCCTTCCATTGTCCATTTTTTTTTAGCCAGGTACCCTGAAAAAGAAGGAAAACGTAAGGTTGAGTGACACCTGTATCAACATTTTTTTACCTCAGGATCGCAATTTCACTATAAATTTTCGATGTTTCTCACCAAAAGCGAAGGTTTCAGGCAAAAAAGAAAAAGTCGAAAATCGGTCGGGATCTGGGGGTAGGCTGGGTAAAATACCGGTCGGGACTCGGCGGGTTAAGCCGTACCTATGATTGTCTTGACTTACTCAAAGGTGGTTTTTGTTTCCTACCTTCCCAACTGGATGTAAGATTAGGTTAGGTTAAGTTAGATTAAATTATTAGGTATAGATAAGCTTGGTAAGGTTTAGTTAAACACTTAGGTTAGGACAGGTCCTTTCACTGTAACCCTGATGAGTCAAACAGGTTGACAGTGGAACACAGCAAAAAACAATAGGGAAACAGATTTTGCTTAAAATGTTTATTTACCACTCAGAAGTAATCCAAAAAATATAACAGACCATCAGCATGAAGATCGAAGAATGTAGAACTCAATGCTAACTTACAAAAGAGCACACGGATTTATTTATTTATTTATTTATTTTTTTCTCCTGATTAGCAAATATTTTCGTTCAGTTTCGTCCCCTAAACCTGTGAAATCCATATGATTATGGTAGTCAGTGAGATGCAAGAAAGGACTTGATACCCTTATGCTCAGTCAGTCCGAAACGTGTTGAGAAGCTTGAAATTGAAAGAAAAATGTGGAACTGAATGCTAATTAACTTACGAGAACACATATATGATTTTTTTTTCTAATTATCAAACATTTTTGTTCCATTTCGTCCCTTAAAACTGTGAAACCTATTATGAGTGTGGGTTGAGGAGCGAGAAAGGACTGATAACTGTATGCTCAGTCAGTTGGAAATGTGTTTGGAAACACAAAATAGAACAAAGAATGTGGAACTGAATGCTAACTTACATGAACACACAAATGAAAGTAATTTTTTTCTCTATTTAGCAAACATTTTCGTACCTTAAAACTGTAAAACCTATTATGAGTGTGGGAAAGAGCTAAGTGAGGCACGAGAAAGGGCTGATAACCATATGCCCAGGTGGTCCGAAATGTGTTGGGAAGCATGAAATCGAACGAAGAATGTGGAACTGAACCCTAACGTACGAGAACACATGGATGAAAGTTTTTTTTTTATTTTTTTTATATACAGTAATCCCTCCAATATCCGACGTAATAGAGCCAAAGGCACGTCCGGATATTGGTTTTGTCCGGATATGGGTCCTAAAGCTTTACTCCAGCACTGGTTTTTCATGACCCTAACCTAACCTAACCTAAATCAGAAAACTACCTTCCTACCTCCCTAGTGGACATGTATAGCACTTATTTAGGTCCCTTTTCACATAAATAAAATTTTAACCAAAAAATGATGATTTAGGGGTGAGTGAGTCATAGGAGCTCAGAGCTTGCCAGCATAGTATAAGTAAGTATCGGACATGGAAATCATCTTTTCTCACATTTTATGCACTAAATTATTGGATACAAAGCATCAAATACAGTAAATGATGTTAATTGCTACCATAAAAATGGTTAGGTTAGGTTTGGTTAGGTTAGGTTAGGTTATGACCGGACATGAAATTCACTGCTTCAACCTTTTTCATAGCTGGTGCACTTAATAACCATGCATGAAAGAATTAAATTAAAAGCAGGTAATTATGATTAACACAATGTTAGGTTAGGTTAGGTTAGGACAGGACATGAAATTCACTGCTTCAACCTTTTTTCTAGCTGTTTTACTTAAGAACCATGCATGGAAAAATTAAATAGCAAGCAGGAAATTATGATTACCATTTAGGGTAATTTTTTAACACATGTACAGCATGATGAAAACAGGTTAGGCATGAAAATCTTTATGGTAACCATAGGTTAGGTTAGGTTTGGACCGGACATGAAATTAACTGCTTCAACCTTTTTTCTAGCTGTTTTACTTAAGAACCATGCATGGATAAATTAAATTGCAAGCAGGAAATTATGATTAACATTTAGGGTATCTTCTTAACACATTAACAGCATCATGAAAACAGGTTAGGCATGAAAATCTTTATGGTAACCATAGGTTAGGTTAGGTTAGGACCGGACATGAAATTAACTGCTTCAACCTTTTTTCTAGCTGTTTTACTTAAGAACTATGCATGGATAAATTAAATTGCAAGCAGGAAATTATGATTAACATTTAGGGTAACTTCTTAACACATTAACAGCATCATGAAAACAGGTTAGGCATGAAAATCTTTATGGTAACCATAGGTTAGGTTAGGTTAGGTTAGGACATGAAATTAACTGCTTCAACCTTTTTTCTAGCTGTTTTACTTAAGAACCATGCATGGAAAAATTAAATAGCAAGCAGGAAATTATGATTAACATTTTCGGTAATTTTTTAACATGTACAGCATGATGAAAACACGTTAGGCATGAAAATCTTTATGGTAACCATAGGTTAGGTTAGGTTAGGTTAGGACCGGACATGAAATTCACTGCTTCAACCTTTTTTCTAGCTGTTTTGCTTAAGAACCATGCATGGAAAAATTAAATAGCAAGCAGGAAATTATGATTAACATTTTCGGTAATTTTTTAACACATGTACAGCATGATGAAAACACGTTAGGCATGAAGTTAGGGTACTTACGAACAAAAAGCGGCCGTCCTGATGTAATAACCCACTCTATCATCTCAGACTCTGACAGGAAGACGTTGCACCTGACACACCTTTCCACTTGAGAATCACCAACACTTTCACCAAGGTTTTTTTTTTTTTTATAACTGGAATAACATCACTTCACTGCACTGTACACAACAGTAAATTCCCGTGTGGTCTAGTGACGATCCATGGAGCCTTGTGAACTTCTCAGCAGCAGCTTTCAGCTCCGTTCCACGTACCAACCCACCAGCAGCACGTTGTTGTCAATTCGAAATCAACGTGGAGCGGTCGATGTCTGCATACTTAGGAGTAAACATCACCTTCCTCTGCACGTTTCGTCTGGTCTTCGATGCGAAATCAGCCGTGTACTGCTGTAGTTTGTCTCGGGACTTCTTGATATCAAACAAGGTGGAGCGAGGGAGGTTGAACTCACGTAAGATGTGCACCCTGTTGACCAGCCGGCGTCCACCTTGTCCAATATCTGCCTCTTCTTCTCCAGAGTCAGAACCACTCTTTTCCTCTTCTCAGGAGGCGGGGCCATCATCATACACATGATGAAGAAGGTGAAGAGCAGTATCAAGCACTGTAGGAGGTAGGGTATCACCACAAAAGCAATCACTTCGGCCGCCATTTTCAGAGTTGTTCACGAGGGAGGAGGGGAGTGGGTAATGGTGACCGATAGTGGCGTCACGAGTGTAAACAGAGGGGATTGGCACGCGCAGGAAATTCAAACTGACGCGGTCCCAAAAAATTGAAAATTAATCGATTTTTTTTGGATTTTTTTTCATTTTGGGGGTTGGGCAGCCCAGAATGTCCGGTTAGTGACTATGTCTGGTTATTGGACGTCCGGATATTAGAGGGATTACTGTATTTTTTATTCTTTTTTATTAGCATATATTTTTGTTCCATTTTGTCCCTTGAAATTGTGAAACCCATTAATTATCGTCTAACCATTCGCCCTCAAGTGTGCCCAGGAAGCATATTTCAGTTCTGTAACCACCGGGAACCCTCAGCTAGGAACGACGCTTGCCCAGTCGTTTCAAGCCTAACCATAATTTTTTCTCGAAAATATGCTCAGTGTATTTCCCAGGCAAAATTTTGCTCATTAATCCCTTAACCACGGATCATCACTGTTGTGATGCTCAGGTGCAATGGATCATAGCGTGGGGCCTCACTTTTGTGATTCTGTGTTGTTTTGAATTCGCCTGGGCTTTCAAGTGGTGACTTGTATCATCTGTCAGTACTGCCAATGTCCAACAGTAGTCGAGTTGCTAATGTCATCAGTACTCCCATCCATTGTTGACATTTTAGCCATTTTCTCCCATTCTTGACTCCCCTCCCTACCTCCCCTCCATTACCCTCTCCTCTCGCCTGCTCAGCCACGCCGCGCAACGCAAATCTTCCCCTGGATTTTTCCACTGATCTCATCCATTGAAATGAGCCCTATGCCCTATTCTTATACAAAATAATATATATATATATAAAATAAGGTAATTGATAGTGCCATCACCTGGCAACATCCCATGTGCACTCATTCGCCAATTTTCCCTGCTTATTTCCCCTTGAAATATGCCGTATGACCTATTCTCGTAATATAAATACAGTAATCTCTCTACTATCCGGACGACCACTATCCGGTTACCTTACTATTCGGACATCATGGGCTGATGGCCAAAACCCCCAAATTGGAAAAAAAAAAAAAAAATCCAATTTTTCCCGACTGCGTCAGTTTGAGTTTCTCACGCACGCTGACCAGCTCCCTTCCCGCCCTATCCCCCTCCTCCTAGTTCTGTCTCAACTCCCGTGAGCAGTGGACGGCTGTCCGATCGTTTGCAGTATTTTCGTTCTTGTTTAAATAATCAAAAGTCACAGTGCTAAGGATTAAGTGTAGTTAAACACTGGATTACCGGACATGCTTCAAGGGCAATTATGACCACTGTAAAAACCTTAGAGGTAGGGGTGAACAAGGAGTATACAACAATCATGGACATGTAAGTAAACATTGTCAACTGTTAAATATTTTCCATAATCACTTCTAAATCCTCATTCTCTGGTTACATTTTAGTTACTTCATGCTTTGTGTCCCATATTTGAGTGCATAGGCTGTGAAAGAGGTGATTTTCTCAGTGATTACCATGTCTCTTACATTCACTATTTAGTCAACTGGTAAACATTTTTGCCCTACATACCTCTAAATCACAATTTTTCTAGTTACATTTTATTTGCTTCATGCTTTGTGTCCCATATTTGAGTGCATAGGCTGTGAAAAGGTGATTTTCTCAGTAATAATCATGTCTCTTCCTTACGTTCATTATGTAGTCATCTGGCGAACACCCCTGCCTTACCTCAAAGTCATCATTATTGGGTTAAAATTCAATTAATTCATATTATGCTAGTTATTTATGTGAATGGGGTCTTAAATAAGTGCTATGCATGTTCGGTAGGGAGGTAGGTAGGTGGTTTTCTGATTTAGGTTAGGTTAGGTTTGGGTCAAGAATGACTGGTGCTGTTGGTGAATAGTGAACACCTTTGCCATACCTAACTCTTTTTCTGGTAACAGTTTATTTATTTGATGCTTTATATCCCATATTGTAGTGCATAAGATGTGAGAAATGATGATTTTCATAGTGATTGCCATGTCCGATACTTACTTACACTAACCTGCCAACTTGTGAACACCCCTGCCTTACTCACCTCAAATTCATCATTTTTGGGTTAGAATTAGATTAATTCATGCCTTGTGCCAATTATTTATGTGAATAGGGTCTTAAATAAGTGTTATGCATGTCCAGTAGGGAGGTAGGTAGGTGGTTTTCTGATTTAGGTTAGGTTAGGTTAGGTTAGGGTCAAGAATGTCCTGTGCAGTTGGTGAACAGTGAACACCTTTGCCATACCTACCTCTTTTTCTGGTAACAGTTTATTTATGTGATGCTTTGTATCCCATATTTTAGTGCATAAGATGTGAGAAATGATCATTTTCATAGTGATTGCCATGTTCAATACTTATTTACACTAAGCTGCCAGCTCATGAACATCTATGGCTTACTTACCTCAAAATCATCATTTTTGGGTTAAAATTCAATGAATTCATGCTTTGTGTCCATTATTTAATGCATATGCTGTGAGAAAGGGTGATTTCCATAGTGATTTCCATGTCTGATACTTACTTACACTTGCTGGCAAGTTGTGAGCACCTATGCTTTACTCACCTCTAAATCATCATTTTTTGGTTAAAATTCAGTTAATTCATGCTTTGTGTGCATTATTTATGTGAAAGGGGACTTAAATAAGTGCTATGCATGTCCGGTAGGGAGGTAGGTAGGTGGTTTTCTGATTTAGGTTAGGTTAGGTTAGGATCATGAATGACCAGTGCTGGAGCTTCAGGGCCACTAACCGGACAAGACCACTTTCCGGTCATGCCTTTGGCTCTATTACGTCAGATAGTGGAGGGATTACTGTATATATAAAAAAGGAAGGGAGAAGCCTAAGTGATATTTACATTCACCTGGAACTACCTAATTTATTATGTATTGTCTAGATTTTCTACGAGTTATTTCATGGCATATAAATTAGCAGCTGACATTGTCAACCCTTGGCTGCCCATATACGCTACATCATTCAGTTCAGTGACATCCTTCAAGGTGGAATCATGTCGCACTCATGCCCCTCCATTTCCGCCGCTTCTGTGCTCATTGCAAATGGCCCTGTGACCTCTACCTCTAATAAACATTGTGTGGGAAGCGGTAAAGGACTAAGTGACACTGCTGTGGACGTTAAGTGGCTGAATTATCGATGATAATGATGGATAGTGACTGATACTTGGAGTAATGACAGCGAAAGTGAAAGCTTCGCTCTCTACATAGTTTACTGAACGAGAAAGTGAATGCTTGGAGTGAAAATAAACTACTGTTACTGAAGGAAATTTATCAATAAATACTGTAGATATATAGTATAATAAAGTACTAGGAATATAAAGTGTGAGTGTGTTTATGAATAATAAATGACAGAATACCAGCCGGGAACGAGCGCGGGTGGGAAGCTCGTACACACTCGTAATTTACATTGCTTTCACGGTGTTGTTTTTTGGAGTATGGATTCCAAACTGCTTGAAAATCATTGAATAGTGTTTTTAGTGATAATATCAGGCTGTGGTAATCATATTACGGGATGTCGGGAAGTGTAAAGTGGAGACTTCGTTACCCAACTTTAGAAGTCTCCACAAATCCTACTGTAGTTGACGAAGGCTCAACAAACATCCCAGGTGAAAGCAGAAGGTATGTGCCATATGCATATTTAATTATAATGTACTAGGACTAATAACTGATTTTTGGCAAATATTTTTAAAAAGTCAGTTGGAGCGCGAATATCCCCACGGGACGAACAAGGACCGCATCCGAAATCCCCATGCTTAAAGGGTTAACCATCCCACTAGGGCTGCTTGGCTGAGATGGCTGGCTATGGAATTGAGACAAAAACCCATACAGAATGGAAATATGCGCCCAGGAGTAGCACCCAATGTCTAGAGCCAAAGTCTAGAGAGTGATGCCATCGTGCGTGACTTTCAGATTTTGTTACGAGGCCAGCTGAGTTTCCGCTTGAGCTTGAGTTTTTCTGTGTTTTGACATGACTTGTCTCATTATGCTGACCGTGTTCTACGCGTTAGAACAAAAACGTGTTACTCAACCGCGTGTTAGTGTACTTTTATACATCATATGAAAGCTCAGAAGTTATGCTTTCCCATAGCAAACAAATACAATTGAGGTATGAATAAATAAATAAAACTGAAAATAAAAGAAACTCTCATTGTCACTGTCAGAATCTTCCATACCATTACGCACGTCAGCCATCCTAAATTCTTACAGGCATTTATTTGAAGTATTTATCTCCCTGTAAATTTAAGGAAAATGCAGTTATTTCAGTTAAAAGAAACTATAAAATGTTATATTTACTGTATATGGGCCTGCTACTGACACAACAGCTGACCATGTAACCACAGCCGACCCTCCACCTACACACTCGAGTCACTGTCAGTTTCACTGGTATCACTCAAAACGCTTATTTTCTTCTTCTTAGGACACGTTTTCCATAGCAGAAGACATCTCCTTGTCACTAGTATCATTGGTTATTATGGTTACTCGCGTAAATGGCATAATTATCCATATATGCATCCTCACCTGGAATGTTAGGGGTATGAATGATGAGGTGAAAGAGAGAGAGATTGTACAGGTGCTTCAGAGTGCGAAAGTGGATATATGTGGAATAACTGAAACTAAATGGAAAGGTGAGAGTGTGAGAGAATGGGAGTATGGATGGGGTATATGCACGGGAATGGGTGAGAATGAGAGGGCAAAAGAGGGAGTGTGTGTTGCTGTGAGCAACAGATGGATGAAGAATGTAAGAGAGTATGGATCAGTTGGGTCAAGGATTGTGTGGGTAAGAGTGAAAGTTGGACTACAAATGTATTTACCTAATTGTGATATACAGGAAATGAGCTACGCTCGTGGGGTCCCGTCTCTGTTTCTCAATAAGTCAAATTTAGCTTTAAACTCGTTTAAGTTTTTAGACTGGACGATCTCTTTGTCCAGTCTATTCCACAGGTCTATGCATCTATACGGAAAACTATATTTCTTGATGTCCTTCAAGCAGCGCGGCTTCTTCAGTTTCAGTCCATGTCCTCTTGTTGCTCTCTTATCCCATAAAAACAGATCTTCTCTATCAATTGTATCTACTCCCATCATGGTCCTGAACACTGCAATCATGTCACCCCTCTCTCTCCTTTCCTCTAAAGATGGCAAATCCAGCCTTTCTAGCCTCTCACTATATGACAGATCTGCCAAACTGGGGACCATCTTGGTTGCTGTTCTTTGTATTCTCTCAATCTTGTTTATATCTTTCTTTTTGTGTGGGGACCACACTACTGCCGCATATTCTAACCTGGGGCGGATCATGGCCACTATCAGTTTTTTCATCATCTCTTCATTCATGTAATGGAATGCCACTCTTATGTTGGTCAAGAGTTTATATGTCTCTCTAACTATCTTGTTGATGTGTTTTTCAGGTGACAAACTATCCTGGAACAGCACTCCTAAATCTTTCTCTTCTCTCGCTTTTGTGATTGGTTCATTACCCATCATATAGTTCAGTGATGGTCTCTTGGTGCTTTTACCCATTTCCAATATTTTACATTTTTTTGCGTTGAATTTCATTTCCCACATCCGGCTCCAGTCATGTATCCTATCCAGATCCTCCTGCAGCATTTTACAGTCCTCCTCAACCTCTACCTTCCTCAAGATCTTGGCATCATCAGCAAACAGACTTGCATAACTGTTTACTCCATCTACCATATCATTTATGTAAATCAGGAACATTACTGGTGCCAACACCGAGCCCTGTGGGACACCACTTGTTACTTCTCTCCATCCAGACATCCTATCCTTTATTACTGTCCTCATTTGTCTGTCTCTCAAAAAGTCTTTCATCCATTCCAGGAGGTTACCCTTCAGTCCTCCTATATGCTCTAGTTTCCACATTAGTCTCTTATGGGGTACCTTGTCAAAGGCCTTCTCCAAATCTAAATATACACAATCCACCCAACCGTCTCTCTCCTGCAGCACATCAATCGCTCTTGAGTAAAAGCTCAACAAGTTGGAAACACATGACCTTCCACTTCTAAATCCAAACTGACTTTCAGTCAAAATATTCATCTCTTCCAGATATTTTATCCACCTATCTTTCAGAACCTTCTCACACAATTTTGCAACCATGCTGGTTAGGGACACTGGTCTATAGTTCAGGGGTTCTTCCTTGTTTCCTCTCTTATAAATTGGTACCACATTTGCTCTCTTCCATTCCCGAGGCACTTTCCCTTCTTCCAGCGAACACACAATTAAACTGTGAATCTTATCTGCCAGTTGGTCTCTGCATTCCTTCAGTACCCAATTTGAAATTCCATCTGGTCCTGGGGCTTTCCTTACATCTTGAGTTTCCAGTAATTTGTACACTTCCTGTACTTCCACTTTTATATCTTTTATCACTACACTCCTAGTCACTCCTTCCCCCTCCACAAACTCCCCTTCATTAGTAAAAACTGATTGGAAACGTTTGTTCATTATTTCAGCTTGCATTGCCGCATCATTATAGACCTCTCCTTCTACTTTCAGTTTGGTGATTCCTTCCTTTTGCTTCAATTTGCCATTAACAAATCTATAAAACAGTTTGGGTTCATCCTTACATTTGTCGATTATACCTTTTTCAAAGTTCCTTTCTTCCTCTCTACGAATTCTTGTATATTCATTTCTAGTTCTTTTATATTCTTCCTTTGTTCTGTTATTACATCTCTTTCTCCATTTGTTCCATGCCATGTTCCTCTTTTTTTTTGCTATAATACACCTTCTATTAAACCACTCCTTTTTCCTGTATTCTTTCCCACTTACTCTTGGAACATATTTATCCACTCCTGAATTATAGAGGTCTAGAAAGATATCCCACTTCCTCTGAATCTCTCTTGTTTCTCTGAATTTTCTCCAATCTGCATTTTCAAAAAATGTCCTCAATTCTGTAAAGTTTGCTTTCCCAAAGTTGTATCTTCCCTGCCTATGGAGCTCATCTCTTGGCACCACGTTCCCTATTATCATCTGGAACTCAATGACCACATGATCACTTTTTCCCATAGGACACATATATTTCAAGGATTCAGTTACGTCAGGTTCTTTGGTTAGCAGTAAATCTAATCTTGCTGGGGTGTCATCACCTCGGAATCTTGTCTCTTCTTTGACCCACTGCGTCATTACATTATTCATCACAATGTTTAACAATATAGTGCCCCACGAATCTTCGCCACCTCCTGAGTCCCATTCCTCCCAGCTCACCTCTTTACAATTAAAATCACCCATTAGAATTATATTGCTGCTTTTCTCAATCACTTTCTGTAGGTAACTAACCATGTCTGACAACATCTCCTGGTATTCATCATCAGTCCATGCTCTTGTCTTAGGTGGAACATATACTACTGCTATATCTCTCTTACAGTTCTCTCCAGTTTCTAATTTCATGTTTATCACTTCAGCCCTACCCTCTCCCATTTCCACAGAATCTATATTTAGGTTATTCTTCACTGCTATCATCACTCCTCCTCCCATTTTATCTTTTCTGTCTCTTCTCCACAATTTGTATTTGCCATTTCCCATATGGATATCAATATTCTCCCTTAACTTGGTCTCTACAAAGCACATAACATCAGGTTCTTGTACCCTCAAGAAATCATTGATTTCTAACATTGCCGATATTAATCCATCAACATTAGTGTACGCCACTTTTAAACTTTTTTCGTTATTACTTATACCGTCTTTTCTCCTCCTCTCTGTCGGTACCATTTTCTCAATTTCTGGTCCATAACTCTCCAATAAAACACTGTCTTCTCCTTCTCCGTTCTTTGTTCGTTTTTTGCCTTAGCTTCCTTTACTAACTCCTTTATTTTAGCTCTTTCTTCCTCATTTGCATCTCTCCTTAACCAGACATTTTTGAACCCCTCTTTGTCTACTAATTTCCATGTCCTATTCATGATTTCATTTACTATTGCCTGGGACTTGAACTTCACCTTCAATGGCCTTGCCCCTCCTTCCTCATACTTACCTAACCTAAACACTTCTTCAATCTCTTCTAGGGCTTCATTGTTACCCTCCATGACTACTGATAATATTTCTTTAACTTTATTCAATTCTTCTCTTTCTCTTTCAGATCTTATCGTGATACGCTTTTCTTTTACCCCTAAAATAATTACACATTTTTTCTTATCTGCTACATCCCTGACTAGAGCTTCTCTACTTTTCAATACCCTAACCACTTCCTTCTCCACCTTTTCCTTGCTTTGTTGTTCAATAATCTCTTTCAAATTTACATTCCCTTCCTCCTGAATTTTCTTCCACCCCTTTTGTTGCTCCTTGATTTCCTTAATATGTTCATCTTGCATCCTTGATTTTGAATCATACTCCTCTAATTTACTTTTCATTCTGTCTCTTTCTTCTTCCAACCTCCTGTTTTCCCTCTTG
Organism: Birgus latro; assembly: GCA_018397915.1. Lineage (NCBI taxonomy): Eukaryota > Metazoa > Arthropoda > Malacostraca > Decapoda > Coenobitidae > Birgus > Birgus latro. Next base: position 13,537 of record JAGKTI010007124.1, read on the forward strand.
AGGTGTTCTATTTCATTTGTGGCAGATTCGTTGCTCGTTTTTAATTCCGTGACTTCTCTTTCCTGTTCTGCACTGCGTGTGTAAACTTTTTCCAGATCGTTCTTTAAACCATTGATCTCTCTCTCCTGTTGTAAGGTCCTCTCTTGCAGCTCCCTAATTACTACCCATACCTTCATCAATTCCTGGACATTCTTCTCCGCCGTTTTTTCTACTCCTGCTACTCTTATTTGATACAATTTTGAACTTCCATTTCTCGCATCTTCGTCGGAGAAACCCACAAATTCACTTTCGCCAGACGTAAACAAACCGCCGTCGCTTTCCGCCATGATGCAACCATATGGAAACTTTTCTACACTGTATCTTGCTCTCTTTATCCCAGGGCCCGCTTTTTTTTTTAAACTAATGTCTGACGGAACCACCACTCACGCACTCATTTCTATAATCACAATAGGCTGGTTTCCTTTCGCCGCTGATGCCACGATTATTTCCCTGCAGTCCAGGAGGACGTCTGTCCACGTCGGCGACCACGTGGGCAATTGTGTGCGTGTATGCGCCAACGCAAGATCGTGTAAGTAGAGTGAGAGAAGAGTTCTGGACAAATGTGGAAGCCTGCTTGGAAAAGTTTGAAAGGAATGAGAGAGTGTTTCTGATTGGAGATATGAATGGAAAAGTAGGGAATGAGAAGGTGGATGGAGTGGTTGGTGAATGGGGTGTGCCTGCAGAGATGGATGAGAATGGCAGTGCTTTAGTGGACGTTTGTGCTGGGAGAGGGTTGGTGGGTTGGTGGTAGCTAATACCCTCTTCAGGCACAAAATGATCCATAGGTATACATTGCGAGTGGTGAGAAGATTGGACAGTGGAATGAGTGAACAGAAGGCAGTGATTGACTATGTGTGCGTGGATAAAAGGATGAGAAGATGTGTAATGGATGCAAGAGTATATAGAGGTTGGGGGAGTGGACTTTCTGACCGTGGCCAGAATCAGAATCCAAACAAGATGGAGGAAGAGAAGAAAGGAAGGACAGGAGGAAGTATTTGTTACAAGGAGGGTAGGAAAGTTACAAGAGGATGGAATAAAGGCTGAATATAAAAGGGAAGTGGAGGAACGATTGGCTAAATATGGATTGGAGCAAATGGGGGACGTGGAAGGTGTGTGCAAGATATTCACAGAAGAAATCTGTGCAGCATGTGAGGTGGTATGTGGGGTGAAGAGAAGACGAAAGGGGGTTCAGGGAACAGCGTGGTGGACTGAAGAGGTGAGAGAGGCTGTGGCACAAAAGAAGAAAGCATATAATGAGTGGATGAGGAACAGGGGCATCGAAGAAGCTGAGAGACGGACGAGAGAGATATATGTAGTGAGGAGGAGAGAGGTGAAAAGATTAGTAAGAGAGAGTAAGAAGAGAGTGGATGAGGAATTTGGAAGGAATTTGAGTGCAAAGTGGAGGAAGTGTAAGAAAATGTTCTGGAAGGAGGTAAAGAGAGCTAGACAGGGTGCCAATGAAGTCAGTGGGGGTGTGAAAGATAAAAATGGTAGATTACTAGTGGAGAAGGGAGAAAAAGTAAACAGATGGAGAGAACACTTTAATGAACTGTTGAACATAGAGAATGAAAGTAATGCAAGTATAAGTGGCTGGGGAATGGCAGGGAGAAGGAGGGTTGTGAGAAGAAAGGAAGAAATCATTAGGATGGAAGCGGTGGAAGCCATGAAGAAAGTTAAAATGGGGAAAGCCCCAGGAATTGATGGAGTGTGTGGTGAAATGCTGAAACATGGGGAAGAGATAATAATAGAATGGATGTGGAAGGTGTGCAGATTGGCTTGGGAGGAGTGTAGATTCCTGGAGGATTGGAAATCAGGTATAATTATTCCTCTGTACAAAGGAAAAGGGGAAAAAGCAGTGTATGGTAATCATAGGGGCATTTGCCTTCTCAGTGTAATAGGAAAAGTATATGGTAGGATACCTATTGACAGAGTTAGGGAAATTACTGAGGAATTAGTTGGAGAAGAACAAGGAGGTTTTAGGAAGGGAAGAGGTTGTGTAGACCAGATATTCATTCTTAGATCCTTAGTGGAAAAGTTTCTGGAGAAGGGCAAGAAGTTGTATGCACTCTTCATGGATCTGGAGAAAGCATATGACAGGGTGGATAGACAAGGATTGTGGAAGGTATTAAGAATATATGGAGTAGATGGGAAGTTGTTGAAGGCAGTGAAGAGTATGTATGAGGGTGCTAAGGCTGCAGTGCATGTGGATGGTAAACTGAGTGAATCTTTCCATTTGAAGGTTGGATTGAAACAAGGATGTGTCATGTCTCCATGGTTGTTCAATCTGTACATGGATAGGGTTATAAAAGAGATACAAGGTTAGGCAGTGGATGTTGGAGTGGCCCTAGTGGGAGAGGGCAGTGTTTGGAAACTTCCTGTACTGTTGTTTCCAGATGATACTGTGTTGTTGAGCGAAGACGAAGGGGAGCTATAAGGCTTGGTAGATGAGTTTGGGAGAGTCTGTAAGAAACGGAATCTGAAGGTGAATGTAGGGAAGAGTAAAGTGATGGTCTTCGAGAGAAGTGAAGCCAGTGAATGTACAGTGAGATTGGTTGGGAAGGATATGGAGAATGTGAGTGAATTTAAGTACTTGGGCAGTGTGATGAGTAAGGATGGAAGTCTGGAGGGCGAAGTGCTCGAAAGGGTGCAGCAGGGAAGGAAGGTTGCTGGTTCGTTGGAAGCTGTGATAAGAAACAGGGAGGTGAGCATGGAAGTGAAAAAGTTGTTACATGACAGTATTGTGATACCAACTCTGACCTATGGAAGTGAAGCTTGTGTTCAAGAGTGAGAGCAGTGGAAATGAGTTATTTGAGAGGAGCATGTGGAGTCACACGGAGAGACAGACTAACAAATGTGGAAGTGAAGGAGCATTGTGGTGTGGTTGTGGACGTGATGGGAAGCGTTAGGAGAAACACGTTAATGTGGTTTGGGCGTGTGGAGAGGATGGAGAGTGAAATACTGACGAGGAGAGTGTATGTGAGTGAGGTGGAGGCCGAGGATGAGATGGAGGGATGGAGTGGAGAGGTACATGAGAGAGAGGGGTGTGAGTTGGGAGCGGGGTAGTGAATTGACGGGGGACAGAGTGACATGGAGGCGATTTGTTTGTGGCCAGCCCTTGCGGGATTGAGGCGTCTGGCAATAGATAGATAGACAGACTTCCATTCGTTCTGCCTCAAACCTTTTTTTTTTTCTCAGTACCGCAAATTTCTTATGCACTTTTATTACTGAAAGCAGCACTGTCAACACTACACACTTACTGCATCATTTACCTGATGTCCTTATCTCTCTGTACATATAAGGAAGTACAGTTATTTTGTGGAATAATCTATGAAATTCAGTAAGACCTCACTATAACGGACTAATAAGGGCCCAAACCATTCCAATAAAAGTGACATCCGGACTTCGCCCTGCTAATCTGGACTTTTTCCGATTTATCAGACATTAGTCTGGATTGCATGAACAGTTTTTAAACTGTTTTGACTACCATTGCAGTAGTGTACTGTGTTATAACTTTGCTACTGTACATTAATGAAATGGTATAATATATATAATAATACTGTACTGTACTTTACACTGATAAACATGTCTTTTATTTATCTTATTGTGGTGAACATAGCTAAAGTGATCAGGCAGTCTGGACTGCTTCTAGCTTTAACTGACTTTTTCCGATATACTGTATAGGAATTTAGTCCGATATTTCCTCGAGTCCGATGAAAGCGAATTCCGATCTATTGGAGTCCATTACATCGTGGTTTTACTGTACGATGAAATATACCACACATCGGCATAGCACTTACCATATGAGAGGCAGTGGTGTCCATACTATTTGTTTATATTCAGAAATAAACCCTGTATTTTGATTGGTGCTGGCAGAAGAATGGCAGAATCGATGGGCTAGTGATAACTCTAGACCTGGCGTGAGTGTCCTGGAGCACACACACTTCCACCCAGCTGTGCTTACCGCAGAATTTGAACAGGGCCACTTTCGTGGCCTCACGGAGTCAGCCTGCCGGGCCACGGAAAGGCCTCATCGGATTAAGGGGTTAATAGTATGGGGTGCTGTATTGCATCCTGGACAGGCATCAGCGACAGAGTTATCCAGTCTCTTCTGATAACTTAAGATGGCTGGATGATGCCCATATCTCAGCCTGGTCAGGTGGACCCTGTCCTCACGAGGGAGGGAGGATTCAGAAGCGTGGATATCAGGAGGCCGTGCATGCAGCTGTGTGTTGTCCTTGAGTGACTGAATGGAGTGGTGAGTGATTTGAGCATGGATTGCTTCTGGAAGCTGGTTTGAGGCGGGCAAGGGGGGAGAGATGACAGTATTTGTGTATGATATCATGTGCTGGGTGTTATTTTGATATTCCTTGGTGTGTGTGGATGTGCTGCCATGAAGTATAGTGGATGTTTTGGGTTTGTGGAGGCTCCTGCAAGAATTTATATGCCTCTCTTGTCTACATCCTTGACTTTGAGGACTTTAGTTTATTGGTATAGGTGGTCTGTAGGTGTAGTAGCTATGAAGTCTGTGATTGTTTTTACGGCATTGTTCTGTTTGGTCTGTAAAGTGTTGTAGTGTGTTTTAGTATAGTTAGAAGCCCAAGCAGGGCTTCCATAATTCATCATTGTATATATTGTTTGTATACTGTGGTGATGGTTTCTTTATTATATCCAAATGTTGTATGGGCAAGTGACCTTAGGATGTTGAGTCTTGGTGTTAATTTGTTTTTAATGTTTGCAATGTGTTGTTTAACCACTTAAGCGCGGGGTTGTCGGATGCGGTCCTTGTTCGTCCCGCAGTGATATTCGCGCTCCGACTGACTTTTTAAAAATATTTGCCAAAAATCAGTTATTAGTCCTTGAGTATTATAATTACATATGCATATGGCACATACCATCAGCTTTCACCTGGGATGTTTATTGAGCCTACGTCGACTATTGTAGGACTACTGAAGTTGGGTAACGAAGTCTCCACTTTACACTTCCCGACATCCCGTAATATGATTACCACAGCCTGACATTATCACTAGAAACACTATTCAATGATTTTCAAGTAGTTCAGAATCCATACTCCCCCAAAAAAAAAAAAAACAGTGAAAGCAATGTAAATTACAGCTTCCCACCCGCGCTCATTCGCCGCTGGTATTCTGTCATTTATTATTCATAAACACACTCATACTTTATATTTCTAGTACTTTATTACACTTATATATATCTACAGTATTTATCGATAAATTTGCTTCAGTAGTAGTAGTTTATTTTCACTCCAGGCATTCACTTTCTCGTTCAATAAACTACATAAAGAGCGAAGCTTTTACTTTCACTGTCGTTATTCCAAGTATTAGTCACTATCCATCATTATCATCGATAATTCAGCTAGTTCACGTCCACAGCAGAGTCACTTACTCCAGCTAGTCCACATCCACAGCAGAGTCACTTAGTCCTTTACCGCTTCCCACACGATGTTTAGTAGGGGTTGAGGTCACAGGGCCCTTTGCAGCGGACGCAGAAGCAGCGGAAATGGAGGGGCGCGAGTGCAACATGATTTCACCTTGAAGGACGACACTGAATTGAATGATATAGCATATATGGGCAGCCAAGGGTTGACAATATCAGCTACTAATTTATATGCTATGAAATAATTCGTAGGAAATCTAGACAATACATAATAAATTGGGTAGTTCCAGGTGAGTGTAAATATCACTCAGGCTTCTCGCTTCCTTTCTTATATACATTTATATTATGAGAATAAGTCATACGGCATATTTCAAGGGGAAATAAGCAGGGAAAATTAGCGAACAAGTTCACGTGGGATGTTGCCAAGTGGTAATCAGCCAATTCCAGGTGTATGGCACTATCAATTACCTTTTTTTTTTTTTAAATACTGTATAGGAATTTAGTCCGGTGGCTCCTCGAGTCCAATAAAAGCGAATTCCGGTCTTTTGAAGTCCATTATATAGAAGTTTTATTGTATATATTATTTTGTATAAAAATAGGACATAGGGCTCATTTCAATGGATGAAATCAGTGGAAAATCCAGGGGAAGATTTGCGTAGCGGCGCGGCTGAGCAGACGAGAGGAGAGGGCAATGGAGGTGAGGTAGGGAGGGGAGTCAAGAATGGGGGAAAATGGCTAAATTGTCAACAATGGATGGGAGTACTGATGACATTAGCAGCTCTGACTATTGTTGGAGATTGGCAGTACTGATAGATGATACAAGTCACCACTTGAAAGCCGGGGTGAGTTCAAAACAACACAGAATCACAAAAGTGACGCCCCGCATTATGATCCATTGCACCCGAGCGTCACGAAAGTGCCGACCCGCGGTTATGGGGTTAAATGTCGTTGATGTATTGTATGTTACGCCAAGGATTTTTGTGTGTGTCTGTGTGTGTGCGGTAGGGGGGTGTTCTTTATGGTGAGGCGTGGATTGTGACTCATTTCTGCTGTACAGTTTGTGAGAAGGATCACTGTAGATTTGGCTGGGGCTATTGTGAGTCTGTTTGTGGTGAACCATTCGTGTAGTGTGTTGAGGAAAGGTTGGAGGATGTGTGTGGCTGTGTTTGCATTTTGGTGTTTACATGTAAGTGTTATGTGCATAGGAAGCTATGTGTATTTGTGGTGTGTGGGTATGTTGTGCATGTATAGGTTAGGGGACAAAACAGATAATTGGGGGACGCTGTTTGTGAAGTTTCTGATGTTCGATGACTGGCTGGCAAATGTTACATGTACACATCTGCTTGCTAAATAGTTTGCCAGCCATCTTTTTGTGTTATTGAGCATTTTTGTGCTGAATATTTTTTTGTGATGCTGTGGTGGGGGATGGCATCAAAAGCTTTGGTAATGTCTAGTGTGACTAGGAGTGCTGAATTGATGCCATCAGAAACTCTTTTGTAAGGTTTGTAAGAAGAGTGTGGAGTGTAGTGGCCTAAAACCAAGTTGTGATGGAGTTAGGTGGTTGTGAGGTGTAAGTATTTGTAATACCAGTCATTCAGTGACTTGAGGAGGTGCAGAGGAGTGTGATGGGGCGGTGTTAAGAAGGTAACGTGGGGTCTTTGTTGGGTTTGGGGATAGTGATGATAGTACCATGCTTCCAAATGCTGGATATTATGTTGTGTGAGTAGCTGTAGTTTGGTAAGTTCGTGAATGCTTGTATACCTTGTAATCCAAGGTGATTAAGGTGTATGTTGCTAATGTTGTCTGGGCCACAGGCAGAGAAGTGCTTAAGGTTGCTTATGGTGTGCTTCTTGTGGTTGTAAGTGAAAGGTGCAAAGTCTTCATCGGGTAGTAACTGATGGATGCCAAGTCTGGGTCTATGGGGATCTGTCTCTTGTGTCAGATAACACTTCGATTGTCGCAGTGGGGATTTAGATGGCTGACGTGTGAAGAGTTATTGATGAGTGTTTGCTTGTATGTTTGAGGGTGTTTGTTTTTGTAATAGCAGTGTGTTAGTGGTAGGTGGTGGCGTCCATCATCCACTCACTTGATGTAGTGCTGCCTACTTCTTCCTTAGCCTTTATCATTCTTTTTCTGTGCCTGCCCTCCTTTCTTCCTATTTCTCCTATATTTCCTGTCACTTCTTACTGCTTTTCTTTCCTTTACAGGTGGCATTACATTGAATGACAAGCCAAATGGTTTCCTGTAAGCCAAGAAACCATTTACAATGCTGGGTGGTAACCATATAACCAAACCATACGTGCTCCTTACGTGTCAACAAGTGGGTTGGTGGAGGGTTAGTGCCCCTCCCCGTAAAAAAAAAAAAAAAAAAAAAAAAAAAAACTCAAAGTCAAATGGCCACTCCTTACGGGATTATGGTGTCTGGCAATAGATAGATAGCAGTGTGTGATTATTTAGTGTTGCTGTTGGAGAGTGTGATGATGTTTATTGTTTTATCGAATTTGCTGGTGTTTGTTTTGTGATCAAGTGTTATGAGATAATTATTCCAATTAGTGTTTGCTGCTCTAATATTTTATTGTTTGTTTGAGTGTTGAGTTCTTGTATTTGTTGTATGGTGTCTTATGTACGGGGTGTTGAGGAGTGTTGTAGTGTGTTGCATTGACTAATGAGGCCTTGAATTTCTGGTGTGAAGTTGGGGTTGGGGTTTGGCCATGTGGAGAGGATGGAGAGTGAGAGACTGACAAAGAGAGTGTATGTGAGTGAGGTGGAGGGGGGGAGAGGGAGGGGGAGGCCAAGGATGAGATGGTGGGATGGAGTGAAAAGGTATATGAGAGTGGGGGATGTGAGATGGGAGCAGGGCAATGAAATGGCTGGGGACAGGGCGACATGGAGGTGATTTATTTGTGGCCACCCCTTACGGGATTAAGGCACCTGGCAGATAGATAGATAGAGGTTGGGGTTGTCTCTCTCTCTGTTCCTCTAGGGATGTGGCTTTTGTCTGCCTTTTGAATAATTGTACTGAAAGTATGCATAGCGGTGTTGATGTTTGTGATTGGTGTACTGTTTACTGTTTCAAAGTGTTCTTCTGTTTCAGTTCTGAAGGCCTCCCGGTTGGCTCAGTTATAATTAGTATATGTGTGTCTCAGGCCAGCTGGGGTGATTCTGGTTTTGGTAGTGATGATGATTGGGAGGTGATCAGAGCCAAGAGTTTTTACCACTCCAGGATTTTGTTCGAGTGAGGTTTGGGGAGCAAAAGGTGATGCTTGGGGATGATGGGAGGAAGAGGGCTTGGTGTGGGATATGGGTATGTTGATGGAGAATATTGAAGAGGATAAGATTATCTGTTTGGGATTGTAATACCAGCCCTCTGTCTGTGTCAGGGTTGTTGACACTCCAGGCTGATGCCTTGGCATTGAAATCACCATCCAGGATGATACTGGGTTTGTTGGTGATGTGGCGTATTTGACAAAAGTTCTATCTCTATCTGTCTATTGCCAGACGCCTCAATCCCGAACGGGGTGGCCACAAACAAATCGCCTCCATGTCACTCTGTCCCCTGCCATTTCACTACCACGCTCCCAACTCACACCCCCCTCTCTCATATACCTCTCCACTCCATCCCTCCATCTCATCCTCGGCCTCCCCCTCCCTCTCGCCCCCTCCACCTCACTCACATACACTCTCCTCGTCAATCTTTCACTCTCCATCCTCTCCACATGCCCAAACCACCTTAACGTGTTTCTCCTAACGCTTCCCATCACGTCCTCAACCACACCACAACGCTCCTTCACTTCCTCATTTGTTAGTCTGTCTCTCCATGTGACTCCACATGCTCCTCTCAAATAACTCATTTCCACTGCTCTCACTCTTGACTTCTGTCCTTCCAACAGGGTCCAAGCTTCACTTCCATATGTCAGAGTTGGTATCACAATACTGTCATGTAACAACTTTTTCACTTCCATGCTCACCTCCCTGTTTCTTATCACTGCTTTCAACGAACCAGCAACCTTCCTTCCCTGCTGTACCCTTTCGAGCACTTCACCCTCCAGACTACCATCCTTACTCATCACACTGCCCAAGTACTTAAATTCACTCACATTCTCCATTTCCTTCCCATCCAATCTCACTGTACACTCACTGGCTTCACTTCTCTCGAAGACCATCACTTTACTCTTCCCCACATTCACCTTTAGATTCCGTTTCTTACACACTCTCCCAAACTCATCTACCAAGCCTTGCAGCTCCCCTTCGTCTTCACTCAACAACACAGTATCATCTGCAAACAACAGTACAGG
>JAGKTI010007124.1:27566-38053 GCA_018397915.1 Birgus latro
ACTTTTCCATTCATATCTCCAATCAGAAACACTCTCTCATTCCTTTCAAACTTTTCCAAGCAGGCTTCCACATTTGTCCAAAACTCTTCTCTCACTCTACTTACACGATCTTGCGTTGGCGCATACACGCACACAATTGCCCACATTTGTAGTCCAACTTTCACTCTTACCCACACAATCCTTGACCCAACTGATCCATACTCTCTTACATTCTCCTTCCACCTGTTGCTCACAACAATACACACTCCCTCTTTCGCCCTCTCATTCTCACCCACTCCTGCGCATATACCCCACCCATATTCCCATTCTCTCACACTCTCACCTCGCCATTTAGTTTCAGTTATTCCACATATATCCACTTTCGCACTCTCAAGCACCTGTACAATCTCTCTCTCTTTCACCTCATCATTCATACCCTTCACATTCCAGGTCGCAATCTTTATCTCGTCCTTTGGCATTGAAATCACTATCCAGGATGATACTGGGTTTGTTGGTGATGTGGCGTATTTGACGAAAGTTATTGTCTGAATTGTTGAATGTATGGAATGAAAGTAATGCAAGTGTAAGTGGCTGGGGAATGGCTGGGAGGAGGAAGGTTCTGGGAAGAGAGGAAGAAATTGGTAGAATGGAAGTGGTAGAAGCAATGAAGAAAGTTAAAATGAGGAAAGCCCCAGGAATTGATGGAGTGTGTGATGAAATGCTGAAGCATGGGGGAGAGATAATAATAGAATGGATGTGGAGGGTGTGCAGATTGGCCTGGGAGGAAGGTAGAGTCCCGGAGGATTGAAAGTCAGGTATAATTATTCCCCTGTACAAAGGAAAAGGGGAAAAAGAAGTGTGTGGTAATCATAGGGGCATGCCTTCTTAGTGTAATAGGAAAAGTATATGGTAGGATACTTATTGACAGAGTTAGGGAAATAACAGAGGAATTAGTTGGGAGAATAGGCATGTTTTAGGAAGAGAAAAGGTTGTGTAGACCAGATATTCATTCTTAGATCTTTAGTGAAAAAGTTTCTAGATGGGGATGAAAATTGGGTGCAGAGGGTGAGAGGTGTTAATATTGGAGGAGGGGTAGACCGAGAAAGACATGGGCCGAGGTCATTAAGTGTGACTTAAGGGTTAAGGGACTGAACAGGGAGGCTGCCAGGGATCGAGCAGCGTGGAGAGCCGCCATTAGGTGACCAAGGCCGACGCATGCAAGCATGTTGGAGCCTTCAAAAACGAAACGAAAGGGGAAGAAGTTGTATGCAGCCTTCATGGATTTGGAGAAAGCATATGACAGGGTGGATAGACAAGGATTGTGGAAAGTATTAAGAATATATGAAGTAGATGGGAAGTTGTTGAAGGCCATGAAGAGAGTGTATGAGGGTGCTAAGGCTGCAGTGCGTGTGGATGGTGAACAGAGTGACTTTTCCATTTGAAGGTTGGATTGAAACAAGGATGTGTCATGTCTCCGTGGTTGTTCAATCTGTATATGGATGGAGTTATAAAAGAGATACAAAGTTGGGCAGTGGATGTTGTAGCGGCCCTAGTGAGAGAGGGCAATGTTTGGAAACTCCCTGTAGTGTTGTTTGCAGATGATACCGTGTTGTTGAGTGAAGACGAAGGGGAGCTGCTGGGCTTTGTGCGTGAGTTTGGGGGAGTGCGTAAGAAATGGAATCTGAAGGTGAATGGAGGGAAGAGTAAAGTGATGGTTTTTGAGAGAAGTGAAGTCAGTGAATGTACAGTGAGATTGGATGGGGAGGATATGGAGAATGTGAGTGCATTTAAGTACTTGGGTAGTGTGATGAGTAAGGATGGAAGTTTGGAGGGTGAAGTGCTTGATAGGGTGCAGCAGGGAAGAAAGGTTGCTGGTTCCTTGAAAGCATTGATAAGGAACAGGGAAATGAGCATGGAAGTGAAAAAGCTGCTACATGACAGTATTGTGATACCAACTTTAACATATGGAAGTGAAGCTTGAACCCTGTTGGAGGGACAGAAGTCAAAAGTGAGAGCTGTGGAAATGAGTTATTTAAGAGGTGCATGTGGAATCACATGGAGAGAGAGTCTGACAAATGAGGAAGTGAAGGGGTGTTGTGATGTGGATGTGGATGTGATGGGAAGCATTAGGAGAACCACATTAAGGTGGTTTGGGCATGTGGAGAGGATGGAGAGAGAGACTGATGAGGAGAGTGGATGTGAGTTAGGGAGAGGGAGGGTGAGGCTGAGAATGAGATGGAGGGATGGAGTGGCGAGGTATATGAGAGAGGGGGGTGTGAGCTGGGAGCGGGGCAATGAAATGGCGGGGGACAGAGTGACATGGAGGCAGTTGGTTGTGGCCACCCCGTATCGGATTGAGGCGTCTGGCATAGATAGATAGATAGAATTGTATGATACAGTGGGGGATGATTGCGGCAGAATGTATGTACAGTGTTGGCAATTGTTATGTGCGATTTGTTGCCAGTGCGTATTTTAAATGATTGTACAGTATTTCTGTTGTGTCATGTGTGGGGAGAAATGATTTTGTGTGTGGACTAGTGCAGAATCTGTGAAGTTGATGGAATGGTGTACTAGGGTGATGAGTCCACTGACAGTGCTGCCTGCCCTGTCTTGTGTGTTGGTGGTGAAATTATGATACATACACCCAACCCTCAGCCATCGCGGGTTCTACTATAGCTTTTTATTGCTATCGCGCCTGTATATAAAACCTTCTCAAATACCCTCATCACGCACTAAATGCCTGCCATCATGCACCAGAAGTGTTAATTTTTTTTAAAAAGGCCGGGTTTCGGCGCTCCACCCTGCCAACATTCACTTGGTGATTGGTCGTGTGACGTCAGCGCCAGCCAAGCACTGACTGCTCACTTGACCGAGTCTCCCCCGCCACCCGCCAAGCCATTCAACTCATCCTCAGACTGCAAACAGTGACAGCGAGAACAATAACCTTTTTTGTGATATTACAATAGCCAAATAACTCAAAACTCAAATGGCCACCCCTTACTGGATTATGGCATCTGGCAGTTGATAGATCACCCATAGCTGTCTTCATTAATGACGGCATATTGTCTTGTTATTGTTGTGATGGCGAATTTGACTTGATGGCGAATTGTCCTGAAACCATCAGTTCTTCCTGATGACTTCTTTATAGCTTTTATTTTTTTTCCCTTATTGTTGATGACTAATGGCTTTGAAATATAGTTTCACACTGCATTTTTTTTCTAAATGGGCTCCGGAACTTATTCCTGGCGTAATATGTGTAACTCTAAATGGCCATCAAAAGGGATAGTAAGTTCTGTTTCTTATTAACCCTCCCCGTAAAACAAATAACTCAGTCAAATTGCCACCCCTTACGGGATTATGGCATCTGGCAGTAGACAGATAGATAGATAGATCACCCATAGCTGTCTTCATTAATGACGGCGAATTGTCTCGTTGTTGTTGTGAGAGGGAATTTGACGATGGCAAATCGTCCCGAAACCATCAGTCCTTCCTGACGACTTCTTTATAGCTTTTATATTTTTTCCTTTATTGTTGATGACTAATGGCTTTGAAAAATAGTTTCACAGTGCATTTTTTTTTTAATGGGCTCTGAAACTTATTCCTGGCGAAATATGCATGATGCTAGACGGCCATCAAAAGGGATAGTAAGTTCAGTTTCTTATTAACCCTCCCCATAAAACAAATAACTCAAAGTCAGATGGCCACCCCTTACGGGATTATGGCATCTGGCAATAGGGAGATAGATAGATAGATCACCCATAGCTGTCTTCATTAATGATGGCGAACTGTCTCATTGTTGTTGTGACTATTAACCCTCTCTGTAAAACAAATAACTCAAAGTCAAATGGCCACCCCTTACTGGATTATGGCATCTGGCAATAGGCAGATAGATAGATAGATCACCCATAGCTGTCTTCATTAATGACAGCGAACTGTCTCATTGTTGTTGTGACAGGGAATTTGTTGATGGTAAATCGTCCCGAAACCATCAGTCCTTCCTGATGACTTGTTTATAGCTTTTATTTTTTTTCCTTTATTGTTGATGACTAATGGCTTTGAAAAATAGTTTCACAGTGCATTTTTTTTTTAATGGGCTCTGGAACTTACTTCTGGCAAAATGTGTGACTCTAAATGGCCATCAAAAGGGATAGTAAGTTCTGTTTCTTATTAACCCTCCCCATAAAACAAATAACTCAAAGTCAAATCGCCACCCCTTACCGGATTATGGGGTCTGGCAATAGATAGATAGATCACCCATAGCTGTTTTCGTTAATGATGGCGAATTGTTTTGTTATTGTTGTGACAGGGAATTTGACTTGATGGCGAACTGTCCCGAAACCTGACGACTTCTTTATAACTTTTATTTTTTTGGCTTTCAAAAATAGTTTCACACTGCGTTTTCTTTTTAACGGGTACTGAAACTTATTACTGGTGAAATATGCGCAATGCTAGACGGCCATCAGGGATAGTAAGTTCTGTTTTTTATTAATCCTCCCCGTAAAACAAACAACTCAGGTCAAATGGCCACTCCTTACGGGATTATAGCATCTGGCAATAGATTGATAGATAGTACAGTATATATCTTATTTGCATGCGCATTTTTAGACCATTATATGTTATTATGTGGTACAAAAAGGGTATCTTAGGGGTAAATATTGAGGTCACGGCACCAATTAGAATTATTATCATAAGTTCTTCAATTCAGCTATCGTTTTTTCGGCTATAGCGCAGCCATGGCAGCACCAATTAGGCTTGATAGCTGAGGGTGGGGTGTAGGTGTTTTTTGTGTCCTGCGTAGTTTTCTTTCTTGCAAGATGGCAATGTGTATGTTTTGTTGTATGATGAATTGTGTGTTTTCTTGTTTTTTGGTGTTTGTGCCATCTATATTTATTTGAAGAATGTTAGTACAGTGGGTGGTAACCATATAACCAAATTATGGCACCTGGTGGTTTAGTAGGTAATTAAGGTGCTCCAAACAGATTGATCCTGTGTAGGCTTATATCCAAAGGGTGGTTGGGATGTATTGCTCACATAATGCCACTCAGTGATGAGTGAGGCTGGTCATTCTCATCTTAAATGTCAGGACCAACTTGCCTAGCCCCAGGTTCCTACGCTCCTTATGGGGCGACATAGGATTGGATGATGGATGGATTAATGGTGTGTGTGTGTGCGATGTGTGCTGGGTGCTGCAGCTAGGGGGGGCGGTGGGGGTTTGGGTGGAGGAGAAGGGTTGGGGTGGATTAGTTTGGGGTTGAATGGGAGGGGTTGGGGGATTTGACGGTGTGGGAAGGATCGGTGGGTTAGGCTGAGGAGGTGTGGAGAAATCAGGAGAGGGGCTGGTGGGGGGATTAGAGGGTGGGGGGAAGGAGCATAAGGAGCAGGTCCAGGTGTTAGTGTAATGTTCTCTGGATGCAAGTGTTGTGCAGGTGAATTGGATCCAGTTCTTGCAAGAATTGTACTGAACTGAACCCTTTTTCTGTCGACTCGAAGTACTGTAATGGGTTTTGAACCTGTTGGACATACGTATTTGTTGACGGGTGTTGGATTACTCTCGATGTCACCGGCTAGAAGATGTCTTCGAGAAATGACCATCAGAGAGTCATTTCTCGGTGTAGAAAAACAGTGTTGTTGTGTGTGTTTTGTTGAGAGATGTGGTGCTTGCCCAGGCGACCGAAGCCACTCCCAGATTCTTAGGCCCCTCAGGGGCCCATGGGGGGGTTGATACCCATGCTGTCCTGCTCCTCTGCTTTGACAGCCTCTAGGGGGTGGACCCACGATGAAAATGGCATCGCTCTGGGTCTTGATCATGAGAGTTATGGGTTATTCTTTAATGGTGACAGCAACAATAGTTCTTTCACCATAGGTAGTGCGCGGACTTTTTTCCTATTGCAGCATATTTGATGTAGCACAGTGATAGAATAAACAGTAACACAGCTCATGACTAGTATCATACTGTGTTCCTGTATTAATAATTTGTTACAGCACAGCATTCAAGATGGAGAGTTAATAGTTGTAGGTCAGGTTTAAGTGAGAAGAGTACAACTATTGATTTCATTGTTTCATTTTGCAGGCTGGACTGAAGAAGGAGCAGGAGAGTTATGGTATATTTTTTGATGATGACTACAACTACCTGCAACACCTCAGGGGCATCAGGGAAGCCATAAACTGGGATGAGGAGGACCTTGAAGTATACACCATTCGACGCCAGGATCCACAGGTCAGTCTTGCATGATACTGGAAGTGCCAGTAAAATGTATCTTTGTTATAAGAGTGTGACCCCATGTATAAGGGACTGAATAGGAAGGCTGTCAGAGATCAGACAGCATGGAGAGCTACCATAAGTTGACCAAGGCCGATGCATGCATGTTGGAGCCATTATAAACTATGCGATACAATGTTGAACTTACATTCATGGCATTATATAATTAAGAACTTCACAGTGGGGTTGGCTTTACCTTTTTTATTTAGAAATATGTTGAGAGCAGGAAGCACATGAAGAGACAAGTGAAGAGGAATGAGGAGGAGGTAAATGATGATCTAGGAAGAAAAATGAATGAAAACTGCACTGAAAACAGGAAGTTATTCTGGAAAGAGGTACAGAAATGTAGAAGTGAAAGCAGAAAGAAATGTGATGGTGTGAAGGATGTAGGTGGTAGATTATTAACCCATGGGGATGAAGTAAGAACCAGATGGAAAGAATATTTTGAAAGCATGATGAATGGGAATAGAGAGTGCAGAGTAGGTATAAACATGATTGTTTTTGGGGGTGTGCAGAGAAGGAATGCAGCGCCAGGAGACGTGACATTCCCACAGGTGAAGAGTGCCGTGAAGCTGCTGAAAAATCGGAAAGCAGCTAGGACTGATGAGGTGTATGCAGAGATGATTAAGTGTAGTGGAGAGAGCAGAATGAAATGCTTGTTGGAGATATGTAAGAAGGCATGGATGAGTGAAACTGTGTCAGCAGAGTGGAAAAAGGTTATGATTGTACCCCTGTACAAAATTAAAGGTGAGTGAAGTGAGTGCAAGAATTATCGTGGCATAAGTGAGTGTGGTAGGGAAGGTATGTTGAAGAATTATTATAGAGAAAGTAAGAGAGATATCAGAAGTCCTTGTGAGTTATAAACAGGATGGCTTTAGGAGTGGCATAGTATGTGTAGATCAAATATATTTCAGTGAGACAGTTTGTGGAGGATGCCTGTGAGAAGGACCATAAGGTGTTTATGGCATTCATGGATCTGGAAAAAGTATACAACAAAGTGGACAGAGAAAGATTGTAGAAAGTTCTGCGTATGTACAAGTAGATGGTAAGCTGCTAGGAGCCGTCAAGAGTTTTATGATGGTAGTGAAGCATGTGTGAGGGTTAATGGGCATCTAAATGAATGGCTCACGATTGGTGTGGGCGTGTGACAAGCTTGTGTGATGGCCTAATTGTTGTTCAATATTTGTATGGACGGGGTGGTGAGAGAAGTAAAAACACAAGTAATGGACGTGGGGATGGCACTGATAATGATTGGTGATGGATGGAATATCTCATATTTGTTGTGTGCTGATGATTCAGTACTACTTGCAAAATACCGGACAAGAACTTGGTAGACTAGTGCAGAGTTCTGCTGATGTCTGTGAGCATCATGTCTTGAGAGTAAATGTAGAAAAGAGTAAAGTGATGGTCATTGAGACAGAAGGTGACTCCCAGTGTGATGTAACAGTGAACGGAGAGAGACTGAAATTGGTGAGAGAGTTCAAATACCTGGGTACATTGATAGAAAATAGAAGAAAATGTGCAAAAGAAGTGGAAAGTAGAGTGACAGAAGGAAGGAAAGTAGCTGGTGCTATGAAGGCCTTGATAAGAAGCAGTGGCTTGAGTGTTGCAGCTGCATGAGGCTTACAGGAAGCAGTGTTAGTGCCAACTTTAACATATGGATGTGAGACTATGGTATGGCATGAAAATGAAAAGTCAGGAGTAAGGGCAGTGGAGATGGGACTGCTGAGGAATGTAATTGGAATACAGTGAGTGGATGGGATGCGAAATAATGTGATTCATGAAAGATGTGGAATGAGGAATTTTGTGGACACCAGAATTGAAAAAAGTGTACTGGGATGGTATGATCATGTGGGGAGAGTGGATAACAATAGAGTGGTGAAAAAGGCACACCTGAGTAAATTTGAAGGAGGAAGGAGGTGAGGTAGGCCAAGGAGAAGGTGGAGAGATTTGGTGGATGAGTGTGTGAGGAAGAGAGGTATGGAAGTCAGTGAGGCTAGATGATTGGCAAGAGATCGAGCTGGCTGGATGAATGTTGTGAGAAGAAGTGCATGATCAGGGATTTGGTACCCCTTTTTAACATGATAGCATCCGGTTTGACTCTACTGGATACATTTATGTAAAGCTACGGAATGTGGTGAATGTTTGTGGCATATGAGATAGAGCCAGGATTCTGGGGGCCTGAGTGATGAGTGAATGGAAGCGTGGCCCATTGGATTGGGCAAACTTAGGCTGTGTGGACATTCTACTCCTCATCCTGCCCTAGGGTGGGAAAGGAGATCTGGATGATGATGATGATTAAGTATTGAACACCATTGTTTCTTGTACAACAGGCAGGGAAGAAAGAATTGCGAGGCAAGAAACTAGTCCTGCCTTCCTCTGCCTTTGAATCTTATGTAGAGGAACCCATCGGACTTCTCAACAAAGCTGCACCAATCTCAGGTTAGTAGAAAGAGAGAGAGAGAGAGAGAGGGAGATTTATTGATATCTATAGTA
The DNA here is from genome assembly GCA_018397915.1 of Birgus latro. Taxonomy (NCBI): domain Eukaryota; kingdom Metazoa; phylum Arthropoda; class Malacostraca; order Decapoda; family Coenobitidae; genus Birgus; species Birgus latro. The sequence goes on from JAGKTI010007124.1 coordinate 36,301, forward strand.
CTAGTTATTGTACTCATTTTTTGTCAGATATATCATGTTATATTCACAGGCTCAGACATACAGAAATGACAATGATTAGGTGGATGTGCAGTGTGTCCTTGAATTCGAGGTCTGGGAGGGCTATGTTTACAGTGGAAGAGTTAAGGGGTAGGATTGGACTGTAGTGTATTGGTATTGTGAGATAGTTGGGCATGTGGAAAGGTTGGGGGATGACAATTGGGTGCAGAAAGTGAGAAGTGTCAATGGTGGTGGTAGGGTTGCGAGAGGTAGACCGAAAAAGACCTGGAACGAGGTCACTGAGTGTGACCTCAGGAATAAGGGACTGGACTGGGAGGCTGCCAGAGATCGAGGAGCTTGGAGAACCACCATTAGGTGACCACGGCCGACACATGAAAGCATGTTGGAGCCTTTATAAACAAAACGAAATGAACACATTGTGTTTCCCAGTTATCCAAGGATGTTTATCATATCTGACCTGTTAATGGGATGAAGGATTTTTTTTTTTTTTTTTTCCAAAATTCATATAGGCCAAGAAGTTGGTGGATGAGTTGTTTGTGTTAGGAAGAGAGGCATGGAGGTTGATGAGGCAAGGGAACCGACAAGAGATTGAGGTGATTGTGAATTTCTTATGATGGAGTACATGACAAGTTTGATAACTGTCTTTATCTGACAGTAGTTAGATTGACTCTGTCTGAGGGGTACCATATGTAGTGACATACAAGATGGAATTTTTTTTCTCAAAATTACCTTGCAATATCCCCATGTGTCCTGCAGGCGAGACTACACAGGCTCCATTCAGAAGAAACTCTAATACAGATGATCATCTTCACAGGTATTTTCTAAAGTGTAAAGTCAGTTGATTTACAGTAATCTCTCGATTATCTGGACCATCCATTACCCGGACGCTATGATCAGTCTGTTCCAAACCATTATTTGTACATTTTATCCCACTATCTGGACAAAATGCTTGTGTCCATTTCAAAATTATGGTTGTGCGAAAAATTTCCACTCATAGCCTGGTGCGCTGCCATGTTGGGCTGGTATGTATACCTTATGTCTGTCAGAGACCCCTCTCATTTCCCTTTTGTTGTGAGCAGCTCCTCCTGGACTGTTGTTATGGCAGTGCACGTGGTGGCTTTTGTGATGGTTTGCTACCTGTTTCAGGCCTTGCTATTCCTTGCACACCTCTTCCTAGGATATGATGATGATGGCCCCTCCACCAAGGAAAAGGAAGGGTAGTGTTGACTCTGGAGACGAGGCGGGAGATCCTGGGTAAGATTGATGCAGGATTGTCCACTTCCTGCATCCTTAACCTGTCGATTGCACAATTACCTTTCTTTATCCCACCCCATGCTGTGCAAAAAAAAAAAAAAATGTTTATTATAAACTTGAAGATAAACATCCAGGGCATCATCTGGTGGTGGTGGGGGGGGGGGAAAATATCTCTCCATCTTTGCATAGCACCATGCGTAAGTTTGCGTAGGGGTGTAATAAAAAAGAAATATACAGTAATCCCTCCAATATCCGACGTAATAGAGCCAAAGGCATGTCCGGATATTGGTTTTGTTTGGATATTGGTCCTGAAGCTCCAGCACTGGTTTTTCATGACCCTAACCTAACCTAACCTAAATCAGAAAACTACCTTCCTACCTCCCTAGTGGACATGTATAGCACTTATTTAGGTCCCTTTTCACATAAATAATGCATACATAGCATGAATTTATTGAATTTTAACCAAAAAATGATGATTTAG
>JAGKTI010007125.1:0-11241 GCA_018397915.1 Birgus latro
ACCTCGTATTATTAATGTAAACTATGCCGATAAAAAAAGACAAGAATAATTTGCAAAAGAAAATCAGCTTGCAGGAAGAAAAATAAATCGCTAAGAATGAAGTGTTGCGGCGCCTCCTAAACCCATGAAAATAGAGTCAAACAAAAGCAGAAGGAAGAAGGATGGAAGGAAATTGACTGGAGGGGAGATAAAAGAGGAGGAGGAGGAGGAGGAGGAGGAGGAGGAGGAGGAGAGGCTACACTGAGAGAAAGTGAGGAGGAGGAGTAGGAGGTATAGGGGGTGTGGTAGTAGGGATAAGATAGGTGAAGTATGATTATAAGGGGGAGAATAAGTAGGTACTAGGCAGGGGGTGGAGACAAGAGGTTGAGCTGGAGAAGAAGGGGTAGGGAGAGGAGAGGGAGGGGAGGTGGGGAGGAGATGAGGAGGGGAGCTAGCGGAGATGAGTACTCGTAGGCAAGTGAAAATGGAGAGGAGCTGAGAAGACGTCAAAGAGGGGGAAAGACAACGAAAGAGATGGATGGGGAAATGAAAATGGATGAAAAGGAAGAAAGAGGGGTAAGAGGGGAAAAAGAAGAGTGGAGGACAGAAAAGAAAAGTCGAGGGAGGGAGAGGAGAAGACAAATTAGAGGAAGAGTGTCTGGAAATGGGGGAAGAGGAAGTGTAAATGCTGCCTACAAGAAACGTGGAAAAGAAAGAGAGAGAGAGAGAGAGAGAGAGAGAGAGAGAGAGAGAGAGAGAGAGAGAGAGAGAGAGAGGTAACAAGAATTAAGAAGGTGGAGAAATGAGAGAAAGTGAGCGAGGAAGAGAAAGGGAATGAGAGAGAAGAAGGAAAGAGGATAAAATAAGTGGGAAGGAGGAAGAGAAGGGGAAAAAAAGAGGGAAGAGACAGAAGAAAACTTGGAAGTGAGAGGAAGTGAAGTGTAACAGCTAACTAAAGCAACGATGGAAGAAAGAGGAATGAATGAAACAAGAGGAGGCAGGAGGGTGAAAGAGAGAGAAAGGCGGAAGGGAAAGAGGAAGAAAGAGGAGGAGAAGGAAATAAGATGATAATGAGAGCAGGGGATGTGAAATTGTTGGCTGAATGGGAAAAAAAACACAGGTAAGAGAAAAGAGAGAGGAGCAGAACGCGAAGAAAGAAGAAAAAGGAAGGAAGCAAAAATACAAAATGAAGACTAAGGAAAGATGAAGAAAGACTGAAAAGGAGAAAAGAGACGAAGAAATGGAAGAAAAGGAGAAACAGGGATGAGGAAATGGAAGAAAAGCAAGGGGATAAAGAAAGGAAGAAGACAGGATGAAGAAAGGAAAGAAAAAGGAGAAGATGAAAAAAGGAAAGAAAAACGAGAAAGAAGAAAGAAAAAGGAAAAATGTGAAGGAAAAAAAACGAGAAAGGGGATACAAAGGGAAGGAGGAAGGAAAAGGGCAGGAGAAGTGGGAGAAATGGAAAGGGAGAGAGGAAATGGGGGTGAGGGGAGGGAAAGAGAAAGGCTGCTTACCATCCTTGATTACAACCTTATACTTAATCCCAACGCACCCACCCAATCCACTCCACCCACCCAACCACGCACCCATCTACCACCCACTTATTACCACTCACCCACCCGCCTACCCACTAACCTACCTACCCACTAACTCACCCACCCACTTACCATCACCCACCTACCTAAACACCCACCCACCCACTTGCTACCACTCACCCATCCACCTATCCATCCACTTATCACCCATCCTGTCCACCCACGTATTACCACTCACCCACTTACCCATCAACTTACCCACCCACTTACCATCGCCCACCCAACTATCCATCCACTTGTCACCACTCACTCACCAACTCACCTTAACACCATTCATTCAACTATCTACCCATCCACATAGCACCACTCATTCACTTACTCACGTACCCTAACCCCTTACTTAAAACCTCAATTCATCTACCCACCCACTTAATCACCCAGTCATCTACTCACTCACTCAGATAGTTAACCGAACAGTCTACCAGTCATCCGGCTGACACAAAGCAAGCAGCCAGCCGTCTAAAAAGTAAGCCAATCAACCAGTTAATTATCCAACCAGCAAGGAAGTAAGTCAATTTGAAGTCAGCCAATTTGTCAGTAATCCTACATTCAAGTCACTCAGCCACGCAGCTAATATACATTTCTGGAGGTAAGTTTCTCAGGTAATGTGTACACTAATAAAATGCTAAGCGGGTCATCCACACAATACGTCAGATCGGGCAAAACTAGTTAATCAGTAATCACTAATAAATCCCTACCTACATCTATATCATATCTATCTATCTATGGTCTGGTGATATCTGTAGCCGCTATGAAAGAAGGTGTGAAACTAGTTAGTCATTCAGCCTACATGGAAATCAGTTCATCATTATGTAATTTGCAAAAGTTTTTAAAGACATTTTTCGTCCACTCATTTAGCAAACATTATAAATTGCATCTAACTCACTAAATTAGCAAAACGGCCCAATGGAAAGTCTCTCATCTAATTACTCAACCAGTCAACTATCTTGTCTTCAGTTATATCCTTCACAATAGCATACAAGCAAGCAAAAGACGATGTACGAATAACACACACAACCAACCAAATACGGTATAGTCTGAGAGTTAAGTTATGCATAAAATGGTCAGATAAACACTGAGACCAGATTAATCTCTCACAGGATACCGAAAGGACCTGGCGAGACGGCAGGACGCTACAACACTATAAAAACACAGTCCGTTCCCTAAGGCCAAGCAATCATGCGTACCACAGAGACATGTCACATATGAAAGCACTAACTTATTTCAGTCCAGCCGGTTCCGTATTAGTGTCCATGCGGTGATATGTGGGAATGTGTTTGGCGTTATCTGGTGTTGCGTAAGTCTGCCGGCCCTCAGGGAACAAACTGCCCAATCAGTGTTGTCAGAAAAAAAAAAACTGCAATCACCCTAACAACAGTACCGCTATCATTAACCTCAGCAATGACAATCCAATCACCTCTGCGACCATCCTACGTCTCACACCCCAGTTTCAACACTCGCAACGATGACTTTCCCCTTTTTTCATCCTCTTCTTCCTGGTGCCAGATGATTTCCTCCACCTTAGGATGGATTTTTCGAACATGAGGGGTTAGATACAGCCTTCTTTAATCCCTTTTCTTACTAGATGGCTCTCTAAAGCTGAAGAAAATCGCATGGAAGCTGCATTAAAAAAAAAAAAAATGACGTCCTCCCAGCAGCCAAGCACCAAAACAACGACACTAACGCTGTCACTTCACCTGCAATCATGTTAACAACCGTGCCTCTGTCATTAACACCTTCAGCCAGAGGACTTATATTTTTTCTACCTACCATGAGACAGTTTTGTTTTTCGACATATTTTTAGTAATGATGGGATTAATGAAGGCTGTATCTAACCTCTCTAATTCGAACAGCCTTCCTCCAAATGAAGAATATCGTTTGGAAGTAGCAAGAATTAACACACACACACAGACACATTTGTTCATCACGCTGCTAAATCACTGTACATAATATCCATAGCACAGCAGTGTGAATCAGTGCCACCCCACATCATCTATTCTAGCTAAGACTCGCATTTATCTGTTTAGGCAATATTAAGCACTAGCACTTCTAAAGACTTTCCCCTACTTGAATATATTCAGGCAAAAGGGTGCCAAATTATTAATAAACCGATTATTATTATTATTATTAGTGTTATTATTATTATTACACACATGCGCGCGCGAGACAGCGTCTTAAAAGGGCTAACATCCAGTAGCATCCCAAGAAGCAACATCAAAACCACACCTGCACAGCTACCTCACCAGTCACACAGCAATCCTGTTAACAACCATGCCACTATCATTAATCTCAGCACTAACAATGAAGCCCCCTAACGACCATCTAACCTCTCAAACCGCATCATCCCAACTGCCACTCCACTTCGGTTCCCTCACCTTCATAACAACTGCACAATTTTAATTACAATCTCCATACCGAATGAGCTGTTATCAACCTGTGCAATAATAATCCAGTCATCTAAGCCATCATCCTACCTCGTAACACACATCTTAGCGATCACTACGTCTCAGAAATTCATACTGCAGTTCTTTCGCCTTAACTTGGTCCATATTTTCGTTCTTCTGCAGCCTTCGTAGCTCAGTGGCTCAATACTGCATCCTTCCTATATCTGTTCTTCGTCACTAGCATCACAATCTAGTGTTATGATCTTTGTTACAGGTCATTATTCGTCATAGGGAAATGGCAATTTTAGGCCGAGTTAAGAACACAAAGGGTAAACCAAAACAGTCACACCTACTCCACCACCCTAATTACAATCTCTTACCTGAGCTGTCACTAATCAGAGCAGTAGCAGTCTAATTCTTTCAACTTCTCAAGCTATATTTTTCCATTTGCCTATCCTGCTCCACCTATATACCACCAGAACAACCACAACACCACAACAATCACAGCATCACAACAGCCACACCACCTAACAGCAGCCACACCACACTACCACAACAGCCACTCCACACCACCGTAACAAGCACACATCACCATTACAACAACCACATCACTCCACCACAGACATACCACAATAACCATACGCCACACCACCATAACAACAGACACACAACAATAACCACACTATACATCATACAACCAAAGCAACTACACCATCACATCAACCACACCACACCATCACACCACCCACACAACCATACCACAATAACAACCACACCACGCAAATAACCACACAATCACACCACATTAACATCCAATCACACAACATTAACATCCACACAACCACAGTACACAAACAATCACACAACCATCCCACCACCCCAACAACCACCCCACCCCACCAACAACCACACCACCCCACCAACAACCACACCACCACCACCCCACCACAACCACCACCCCAACAACCACACCATCATCACAACAACCAAGTAACCGCACCACCAACTTGAGGAAGGCTGGTGAAACTGCAGGAAAGGACATTTATATGCTAATGTAATTGTTTGACTGAATTTAGGGTCTAAAAGATGAGTTCCTTGTACCCCAGGGATAATGTATGAAGCGGGATTGAGGGAGTGGGGGGAGTGGGTGGGATTTGGGAAAGGGAGTGGGACTGGGATTTAGGTGGGATTTGGGGAGTGTGTGGGGAGTGTGTGGGGAGCGGTGGGATTTGGGGGAGTAGGTGGGATCTGGGGAGTGATAGGATCTGGGAGGTGTGTGAGGAGTGGGTGGGATTTGGGGAGTAGGTGGGATTTGGGGAGTGGTAGGATCTGGAAGGAGTAGGAGCGTCTGGGGGAGTGGGTGGGATCTAGGGGAGTGGGTGGGATTTAGGGGAGTGAGTGGGATCTAGGGGGAATGGGCTGAGATTTGAGGAGTGGGTGGGGTTTCGGGAAGAGGGTGGGATTTGAGAGGATGAAGATTGGGATGTGGGTGGGATTTGGGGAGGTGTGCGGGGAGTGGTGGGATTTGCGGAGTGGGTGGGATCTGGGGAGTGGTAGGATCTGGGAGGTGTGTGGGGAGTGGGTAGGATTTGAGGAGTGGTGGGATTTGGGGAGCGGTGGGATTTGGGGAGCGGTGGGATTTGGGGAGTGGTGGGATTTGGGGAGTGGTGGGATTTGGGGAGTGGGTGGGATCTGGGGGGGAGTGGGTAAGGATTTGATGAGTGGGTGATGTTTCTGGGCGAGGGTGGGATTTGAGAGGATGAAGAAACTTGGGTAAAGGACGAAATACAGGTAAGGAATCTGAGTACGGTGTACACAATTAGGGAGTGGGTGGGATTGAGGGGAGTGGGTGGGAGTTAGAAGAGTGGGTGGGAGGTAGGGAGTGAGTGGAATACAGATGAAGAACCGGGAGTGGAAGATAAGTCTAGGGATATATGAGGTGTAGACAGCTCCTGGGGACGGGATGGGGTTGTGGGGTGGGTTGAATACGGATGGGGTTAGGAATGGGGATGAAGGAGCTCTGGGTTATTTGTAGTTTCAAGGCTGAGGAAGATATGGGGAAAATGAGGTTGGTGAGGAAATGAACCTGGAGACTGTGAGTTAAATAGATTAGTAAATGAAGAGAGGAGTTTGGAATAAGACAGTGGCAAAAAATGTATACTGTGAATCTGTTGTGAGAAAAGACAAAGTTTGTGTAATGAAAACGGAGAACGGGAAATTTGGTTTTGAGGAGGTAGTGACAAAAAAAAAAAGTTGTGGATAAATGGTGAAAATGAGGATAATTATAAACGAGGGCAAGTGGTAAAATGGGAAAGTCTCTAGGGTAAGAAGTTAATGGGTGAATTAAAACTGATGACTGGCTGTGAATGGGAAAATGGAGTGTGCGTGGAGCTGGTGAGTGAGAGTGGAAAACGATGCGAATACTGAGGACAGAATGAAAAAAGCCGGCATGAGGAAAACCGGAACTAGGGCAAGTGGGAAAGCATAGGAATGAAGCTTACTGTGGGTTGTTGTTGTTGAGCAACCCCAGTCTGGCTGGCGGAGCAGACCTATCAATCTCAGACAAGCAACCGCTCCTGGAGGCCGTTCAGTGCAATTAAGTGATGTTCCCTTGCAGTAGATAGCGCCTCGCCCCAGCGAGGCATGGGGAATAGAGCGGAGGTTTGTCTCTCGGATGGATGCCGCTTTTGCGTTTCTCCACCCAATTAACTGGGGCTCCAAAGCAGGTTCTACCTCACCCCGCTACTTGGTTATATGGTTACCACACAGCGTTTTATATGGTTTCATGGGTTACAGGAAACCTAGGCTTGTCACTCAGTGCCGAGTCACTTGTAATGGAAATAAAAGTAATGAAAACGATAGGAAGGATGGGAGTAATAGGAAGAAAGGATGGCGGGCACAGAAAAATGATGATAAAGGTGAAGGAAGTTGGCTGCACTGCATCAAGTGGGTGGATGATGGTCGCCACCACCTACCACCAGTTAAGTGTGAGTAAGGAATAAATGGAGGAACAATGCATGTAAAAAAACTGGACACCATGCAGGGCTAGTGGGTGTAGACGGATAAAGCTGGGGAAGTCAATTGGTACAGGCGAGGGGCGACTGAAAACCAGAAAAGATGGTAAAAATGGTGAAGACATTTTGAATATCAATTTGTGTGACCTATTTTCGCTGGTTACTGATGATAGTTTTCCTGCTTTTGTGTTCTCATTTCCTGCTACTACTGGGTCATACCTAACTCATTTATGATAGTGGGAAATAGGGTTAAGTTAATACAGATGCTGATGATGGTAGTGAAGTCAAATGAAAGTAAAGAGAAGCAGTATGAAACAGCTGAGCAATGACTTTGAATTGGATACGAAATGAGGAGTGAAAGGGAACGGAGGATGGGCTATAAGGTGTGGAAATGGCCTTGGGGTTATGTAAGTACAGTGAATAAATTGAATTTCTCGAGGGCTGGGGATCAAGTGAGGGTGTTCCATTGACAGGAGGGTAGCAAGTAAGAGGAACGCGGGATCAAGGGATGAGATGAAGCACCTACTTTGAATCAGAATGGGAGACTGACAGGGAAGTATGGCATCAAGAAGTAGGTAATGTTGTGCCGGAAAATCCAATGTCCTTCTCTTTATGTCGGATGGGCCAGTGTAATGTACAGCTGAAGACAATAACATCAGTCGAAAAATTATAAAAGCAATGAACGCATCACTGGGTTTCGAAAGTTACTGCTCATTATCCTGCTATCTATCAGTATCAAAGAAGTCAGTATTTATGTCAGAAACGGTGGATGCGGTAAGTTTAAGGGAAAAGGTTGCCGAAGCGGTACACTCAAAATGTAAAGATATATACAGGTAACAAAGGGTAGAGTTATCGTGAGCTTATTAGGCTTTGCAACATCTCTTCCTCGGCGAATTATTCAGTACAATACACCTACATGCAGTACTGACGAGCTGTATGAAAAAAAAATCGGTAAGAAAGGAGCGGACCTAAAGATCATAATTATGTGCTCTAGCTGCTTTCGATTCACAGAGGAGGAGAGAGAAATGGATAGAGTACATAACCAAGGAGGTGAGAGAAGATGGAGGTGACGATGACTGCGTGAATAAGTTGCCTATTCCGGATGGGAAGGGTGCAATGGTGGGCAAAAACATGAGTGCGACAATGATAAAGTGTTGCAAAATGGCTATGAAAATTGATCATGAAGAGTTGCAAGAATCTAAAATGGACGGAAATAAATGAATCCGTAGTGTGAATGATGATCCACGCGCTGGCAACATGAGTAATGAGAATAGTGGTGTGAACAAGGGTGGTGGTGGCAGTGGGCAGTGGCGGTAATGATGGTGGTGGCGGTGATGGTCGTGATGATGGTGGTGGTGGTAGCGACGGTAATGGTTTTGAAGTGGCGATGCTGGTGATAAGAGGCGAATGGTTATGTTAATCGTGGTTGTTGGTAGCCGAGTAGTGTTGTACGAGTATATAGGCGCTGCTGGTGGTGGCTGTGTTACCTTGCTGTCTTTGGTGCTGTTCGAGGTGGCTGTGTTACCTTGTCTGTGGCTCTGTTGATGTTACAAGCTGTGCCTTTGGGCCGTTTCAGTCTAGCTGTTTATAAAAAGTGCTCCTTAGGTAGACAGCTACTTAGACCACACAATCTTACGGTCCTTGGTAGATGGTCCGTCCCTAATATTAATCACCTGAGAGCGAAATACAGACACTGTTTTTTTATTTCGACTAGTATCAAAGATTTTATGTTACCCAGACAAGTTCACCGCAGCAAAAACGTTAAAAGCTAACTCGATTTAAGTTCTGACACCAAATCAAGAACTCTATATAACACTCAACCAAACACCAGATGATGCTACTCATATGAATCACATCCTACGACATATTTTTGTCATTCAATTGAGGAAGATCTGGTAGTGAAGGCACTGATGAAGGTTATATCCAACCTGTGTGTACACTGCATAAAATCCTCTGATGGTAACAAGAATAAATGTACAAAAACGTCGATCAGACTGAAAAGGGTTTGCAGCATAACAAAACAGAAGGTACACTATATGCTGATGGGACTGGCTGTGGATGTGACGACCCAACTGTCTGCTGGTTATATTGGTGCCGTTATGCGTTGGTGGAAGCAATGCAGTTGTTGCTGGCTATTCCTGAAGGTTGCTATGTTAGTTTTGATGGTGGCTGTGTTAACGATGGACCTGTGGTATTAATTGTGTGGGTGTTGTTGCTTATGTTTACTGTCGATGTCCAGTTCTGTTATTGATGACTGTTGCCGGTGTTAACTGTCGTGCTAAATTCGGTGGTGCGTGTGTTTGGGATGGACCTGTGTTATGGGTTAATGAAGTGGGAATGATGCCGCCTCTGTCTGGCTGCTACGTCAAGAACCGTTATTACTGTCCGCTCCTGATGCTGATGATTGTGGTAGTTATGGTGGTTGGTGTGATGGTGAGAACTTCGTTATCGCAGTGTGGGTGATGCTCACTCGGTTTGGTGGCGTCCTGGGTTGTTATGACTGACTATCCCTCTGTTGGTTGTTGTGCTAGTTTCTGTGGTGGGCGTGTTGGGGACGGACTTGTGTAAAAAAAAAAAAAAAAAGTATTGACGTATGGGTGATGCTGACTGCTTGGTGGTGATGTTCAGTGCCGTTGTTGTTGACTATTCATGGTGTTGGTCTACTGTAATTCTGGTGGTGTGGTAGTATTTGTGATACACTTGCACTGTGCGGGGGGGTGTTGCCTCTGTCTCGTGGGCATGTCGTAATATGTTACTGTTGCCTTAATTTTGATAGTTGATTCTAATGGATGTACTAGGTTGTAGGTGAACTGAAGGTGGGTGTACTGCTGGAGGACTTGCGTTGCAGATTACCGATGTGTGGGAGGTGCTGGTTTTGTCTGGTGGTGATATTGAGCTGCCCTAGCATTACTGAAGGCTGCTGTGAATTAACAGTGATGAAAGCAGCAGCTGAGTATGGACTGTGGTTGTACTGGTGGTGGAGCCCCTTCTAATGGCTGAGGTGGAGACGTTAACTATGATTCAGCAATGGATGAAGGACTGATGCTTGGAATTAATGAAGAATGAAGATCAAACCATGTAAAAATACTGAATACGTTGAGCTTACAGGCGTTGTAGTAGCTGCGAGTGTTTTGGTCTATGTGAACGGTGGAAATGTACCCGCATAAGAACAATAACTCGGTTGCAATGGCGGAATTTATGTATGCCACTCCAATTTAGCTTACTCCTGACGATTTTCTTCAGCTAAGAGGCCTTCTAATGGCCAACTCTCATACTCCTATGAGTTACGTAAGGCCTCTGACTCACTCCAATGAAAAATGTCTGGCGTTACCTGGAATAAAATACTTAATTTGTCCCGACCATGAGAGGGTTAGTGACACCAGTACTAACACTCGGGCTTCTACTGTACAACTCACTCTCATCTGAATAATATACAGTACGAGAGAGGAGGCAACCATGAGGGGACTATACTTAACTTCGATGGTAGTGCGGATATGACGGCTGTGATGATGTGACTGGTGAGTGGGTAGGAAGTGTGACGCCTCTGTTTCATAAGAAGGGTATACTTACGGTGTACTGGAAAGGTGTTCATTATCATCATCATCCCCGACGCCTTACAACCTCCAAGAAATCTCCTCCCCCCGTAGGGTATGGTCAGGCCAGAACCACCTCTAGGTTACTTTGTCTTCAAATACCTATCCTACTACATCAGACACTCATCTTCCTCTTACCACTCCTTCCCACCAGTGTCCTGCCCCATTCTCTTCTTTCATACTGCATTAGGTCTGGCTCCTTCATCACCCTCCATTTTACTTTCAATTACTTTCTTTGGCACGAGGTCTACGTGTATGCCTGGATTATCTCCATACAATCTCAATGAATTTCTTAGTACACACTGACTGCCTTCTAATTACTACGGCGCTGCACTGAAATGATAGAGCTTACTTTAATAATCATGTACAGTAGGCATAAAAACAATACCTCCATTCGATACAACACCTGTGAGGAGTATGGACCCTAGTGTACTCAGCCACACTACAGAAAACACAGCCCTTTCAATCCAATGACGTACTTTGTATTCTTGCTACCTTAAGAAGATTATAGTCACCTCAGGATAGACGTTCGATTAGAGGGACTAGCTAAGACCTTCACTGATATCTCCAAATCTTGAGGTCGTCCCTAAATTATTATAGTCTAGTGGTATCAAGAATATAATGCAGAATAAGTCACCGCATGCAAGGAACTGAGGGTGTGTGACAAGCTTAAGTC
>JAGKTI010007125.1:27123-38052 GCA_018397915.1 Birgus latro
AGGTGAAACGGTCAATGTCAACTTTGACACAGTCACAGTAAAATACATGCACACTAACTCTATGAAAAAGAAAAACGACCCCGCGCGCACCCGTACTCGTTCTCACCCACACACACACACACACACACACACACACTCGGGACCTGTGTTCTAGCAAGATTAACCTCGCTGCAATACCTTCTCCATGCACATACACTTGACCGCATTCTTGCCAACAACTTACGAGTCTTCCCGATACCTCTTAGATAGCAAAACCTGGATTTACCAGGACATTTACGATCAGTTACCTCTCGCAGCTAAGACTTGCTACTGTAGGAAGAACAAGAGGCATGAGAAGATAATGTACTCTTCTCTTCCTATCCTTCCTGCAGAATCAAATCAAAAGTACGACGGGGAGTTGATGGTGCATTTATGAATCTAAAAAAAATATTACGTGGATATATGGCATGTTCATATTATCTTGTATATTGTGCAATCCATACCGGTAGCAAAACGACATCATGCAAGAATATCATGCTGAAAAAAAAAGAGGAAGTGCCAGAGAACATCATCATAATCACTAGAATATGTTCCTTAACCTGATACCAATTGTTTAAAAAATTCTTGTCCTGGGTGTGGTCGTTTATTATATATCTGAAATTCATCATTGCAGGGGCTGAGGAAGTAAAAGAAACATCTGATGAACGATGAAGAAAAGGAAAGAGACGAGGAGAAGAGAAGAGAAAGGAATGGGGAAAAAAGATAGAGAGGGGATGGAGGTAGGTAAAAATTATACCCAGCTTTCCAACAAAAGATCAGACTGACTTAATCGAGAACCTGTGTAATCTGTAAGAGGGAAAGAAGGATTACAAGGAAGAAGGAAATAGAGAAGAACGAATGAGAAGAGGCAAGGAAAAATAACACCCAACTTGCCAACAACAGAACTGCCTAACCTGAGCACTGTAACAGGAGGAGACGAAATAAATGCAAGGGCACCAGGACAGAGAAAGAAGCAGAGGAGAAGAATGCAAGCAGGCAAGGGAAAAATAGCATCCAACTTTCCAACAACATTATTACTTTACCTAACAGTGGACCAATATAATCTATAACAGAAGAAGAAAATGTTACAGAAAAGGATGAAGGACATGGTGAAGAACGATGAGAGTAAGATAACAGCCTGACCTTCAGATCTACCTGCCCTAGAGACCCTACCTGGTAAATACAGATAGGACAGGTGGATGAATAATAGCCTACCTACATACGAACTTTGAAGATAACACAATTTAAGCCATGACTGAAGCGGGTACAAGGGTCGAAACTATTGTATGTTCAGAAAAAAAAAAAATCAGCATATGGGTAAAATTCTTCAAACTGAACTATGAAATCATGATACACAGGTCGAACAACTTCTGCCATTGTAGTTTATCTGTCAGCTGTCTATAGTTTTTTTTTCCTTTTTTGTTAACTACTTCGCTCCACACGATGTAGTTCATATCATATTCTTGGTACTTTCAGACCCTTGTCTTCAGTCGAGGAGAGACCTTTCAAACTAATGATATTAACCAATTCACTACGAGGGAGTCTTCTAAGTTTAATAAAGCTGTCAAGAAGTGGAAAAAACAAGCTTTAAAAAAATACGTGACCATACTGACGGGAAAACATAACAAATATCGCTGTCTGTATTTCCTACTGCTTATTTCCTCCAGTCTTTCAAACGCAGTGTGTCAAGGCATCTCGAAATATACGGATCTTGAATTTAGCTCTCTGTTATCTTGGTTTTGTTTTTTTCTTGGAGGGAAAAATTTGCGGGCTCCTGGCCTTTGGTTCCTTCTTCCTTGAATAAAAAAAAAAAAAGTTCCAGCTTAGCCGATGACCAAGTATCCAACTGAACAAGTAATTAAGGATAATATACGTAAGGATCAACGAATTTTATGGAACAACGATATAAAACTAAGTTGTGGAAATGGCCCAGTTCCGTCAAGCTACCAGTTCTAGTAAATATCTGAAGTCTGTAACGCTGGATTTGGGAATATGGACATGCTAGTAATGTCGGAAAGCAATAAACACGTCCTGGCAAGAAGTGGGACCAACCTGTCGCGCACATCACAAATTTAACCCATTCACTACGATGGCTCCTTATTTAATTTTTCTGTCTACCATTTCACAGTTTTATAAAACTTTCGAAAGGTATTTTGTACTGAAGAAGCTAAAACAATCCACCTACACTGTTCACTAAGACGACAATTTCTGATAAAGTTAGATCCTTCTGACTTCTAATATGATTCCTTCAATAACTGAGTTTTTGATACCGACAGACTGAAACATCGCAGTGGGGAGAACTGTTTAGTGTATTTATTACATATACATATATTTTTTTCCTTAACTTTGCAACCCACGACAGATTATTCTTGCTACTGCAGTCACCCTCGCACTCACCCCACAGCTGTCACCCTTCAGCCTCACCCCACAACAGTCACCCTTCAGTTTCACCCCACAACAGTCACCCTTCAGCGTCACCTCACAACAGTCACCCTTCAGCCTCACCCCACAACAGTCACCCTTCAGCCTCACCCCACAGCCGTCACCCTTCAGCCTCACCCCACAGCTGTCACCCCGTCTCATCCACCCTGCCTTACATTCCAGCTGACCAAACTTCTCCGCCTGATCGACTCTCCCTGCCCCTTCTGACACCGCCCAACCAAAATTAAAGATAGTTCGAATGTCTCACGTCTCGCTCACTGACGGAGGGACGCGAGGTAGAGCCCCATTGAAACCATGAAGAAACATTAAAACAAGGGCCATAGGGACATAAGGAGGTAGAGGGCAGGAATATGAGTGGAATTTGGCTGCGAATGTTCTCTTGTCTCTATGTGGATCGGAGAGGGAGAGAGAAGGGAGAGAGGAACAAAAAAAAAAAAAAAAAAAAGGGGGAAAAATCGGGACAGAAAGGACTGACAATATTCGACGACGCAGAACGCAATTTCGGTTTAATGAGTGCAATGACCAACGTAAGCAATATGTGGGACAAATAAAGACTATCGTTAGCATAGGAGTTTTCATTAACCATCTATAACTCAACTTTGACAAATATCTAATTGTTTTACCCAGCGCAGGAAGACGGCGCGAGAATGCGACGAACGAGCAGATTACCGGCTTAATTCATAATACCTGAGCGTTGGCCGCCGCGGAAAACAAATGCCCGCTATAATCACCTGTAATTATTTTTTCCCTTAACCCACACATCCTCCCGGTCGGCTGCAAAATACGATCATAAGCACCAGCAGCGCACGGCGTAGCCAGAAATAACACACAATCCTCGTCCCGATACAGACACACGAAGAGGGCTGTAATCTCCTACCTGGCCCCCTTCCCCTTCCCACCTCGCTCCACTCTATAATCTTACGCCACTTGGACGGACAATGCAAAACGCCCGCGGTCTCACCAAACACGTAAGACACACAGACTATCACCCAAAATACACACACCCGTAGCTTTAAGCACACACACTCCAGCCAAACACACACTTCTGACACACACCATCATCTGACACACGCAACGCACACCGCCGCCCATAACTATGTTGCTCACTGTCGTCTTAGATGGACACCAGCATCTTGTACGTGCACAAATCTCGGTTGCATTTAAATATTCAATAGTAAGATGCCGTCACTCAAGATGCATGCATACAAAAATACATACTTAGCATACGTAACTCTACCATGTTACAACTAATGCATACAGACGGAGTCACTTGTTCACAGAATACCAAACTTACACACACACACACACAAAATTAACATATTCCAAAACACACACAATACATATCGCACACACTTTTAGGGTTAGCACATCATCGCTCACTATTCCTTAACTCACAGACGTACAGGCACATTTACAAACATACCTTCTAAAAAAAACCAAACAGACAAATAACTACAAACACGCCCATGCACATCCCTTCTTAACAAACACAACAGTCACACACGTCCCCATATACATATATTTCTAACCAACACGAAGCCTCGCAAAAACTCGCGCACCCACATTCCACACCAACACACAGACACACACATCCCCACACAAGACACCATCACTCACAATTCATCACTGGACAGGCTCAGACACAAACAATCCCTGCTCCTCCTTCCCCCCACACACACATAAACACACACCTCTCCATACAGTATCGTTCAAAACGCAGAAATACTAACACTCCTTTCAAACACACGCACACACTAATCGTTCCCAAACACCGTACCCCACGCACCCATACTTATAAACGCATGTATTATTTTGTATATTAGATAAATATAGACAAGTATTCCTTCCAAACGATAATATTCAGCTAATGAAAGCTTACCATTGTCCTTGGGTTAAAGTCTCCACTCAAAAATCTTAAGACACTAAAACAAAATTCACACACACACACACACCCTTCACCAACTCCTACCCTCTCTCAGGACACACACACAGGAAGGGTACGTCAGGAGGGGGGGACAAGAACAAAACACACGCTCTGTCAGCTAAACAATATCCCCGACTTACAATTCCCCTAATGACACACCTCCGTCCAAGTGCCGCTACCACCCGCATATTTATTCCCCAGCCAAATTACAGTCATCCCTACTACATGGCTCCATTGTTAGGGGGAGTGCCGCCTCTCCTGTGTCACTCCCATTGAATTAGCACAGACTAAGGGGGATTGGGGCTGGCTTGGGCTATTGGCTGGGGGTACTGGGTGGATTAGGGTGGGTACTGGAGTAATGGGTGGGGCTAAGCTGGGGTGGGTATTGAAGTATTGGGTGGGGATACTGGTGAGCTGGCGTAATGGGTGGATTAGGGTGGGTGCTGGTGTAATGGGTGGGTATACTGGCTAAGCTGGGGTAGTGGGTGGATTAGGGTGGGTATTGGAGTAATGGGAGGGGATACTGCTTGACCTGGGGTAATGGTTGGGGTACTGGGTGGATTAGGGTGGGTACTGGTGTAATGGCTTGGTATTTGGTTGAGCTGGGGTAATGGGTGGATTAGGGTGGGTACTGGGGTAATGGGTGGGTATACTGTTGAGCTGGGGTACTAGCTGGGGTACTAGATGGGTTTGGGTGGGTACTGGGGTAATGGGTGGGTATACTGGTTGAACTGGGGTAATGGTTGGGGAACTGGGTGGGTTAGGGTGGGTCTTGGAGTACTGGGTGGGGATACAGGTTGAACTGGGGTACTAGTTGAGGTACTGGTCTGATTAAAGTGTGGTCAGAGTGGGTAAGGGAGTGGTCAAGGTGGTTATTGGAATGACTGAGGTGGGTACTGGAGGACTGGGAGTGATCTGGAGAATTGGGCGGGGTACTGGGTGTACTGGGTGGGGGCACTGAGGTGATGAAAAGGCTCTGGGAAAACATTGGAGTTTGTAGCATTGGGTGGGGTATTGGAGTGGTCAGGTTGGGTGCTGGAGGGAAGGTACTGGGTGGGACACAGAGGTGCTGATGGGAAGGTACTGCGTGGGGTACTCGGGGGAGGGTATTGGGCGCGGTACTGGGATGATTAGTGTCGGAATTATGCAAGTATTAGGTGAGTACTGGGTGGCTACTGCGGAAAGAATTGGGTAGGTACTGGGGAGATACTGCGGTAATGGGAAGGTATAGAGGTTATGGGGAGGTATTAGGGGTACAGGGGATTGGGTGGGGCAGTGGGAGAGGTGTTGGACTGGATACTGGGTGGATACTGGACAGGATACTGGGTGAGGTAGTGGGACGGGTACTGGGAGAATTAGCTGGGATATCGAAGGGTATTGGGGAATGTACTTGGTGGGGCACTGGAGGAGATATTGGTACAGAAGAGGTATTGGGTGTCAGTTTAGTTTAACGGTGGGGAAAAGTTCAAAGTTGACAGTACTAACTTTGACCGTAAGGGTACTGGTATGAGGTACGGTGGGCGAAGATGGGTATTGGGTGCAGAAGTGAGGGAAGTGGGTTAGGTATTGAGGTGAGGCAACAAGGATGAACACAGGTGCTGGATTTGGCTGACAGGAGGATGGGTATTGGGTGTGGGAGTACGGGGAGAGCAGGCACTGGTCTGAGTTTGGAAGAGGATAATAAATCAGTTTAATTAATAATAATAATAATAATAATAATAATAATAATAATAATAATAATAAAAATAATAATGCATCCATTCATCCATCATCCAATCCTACGTTGCCCCATGAGAAGCGTAGGAGCCCGGGGCTAGGCAAGTTGGTCCTGACATTTGAGATGATGATGATAATAAATAATCGATAGAGGTAAGACCCATGATTTTTGTTTTTCATCCAAAGACAACCAAACGAAAGGAATCTGGCATAAAATGTTATATATGCAACTTACATTACTAGGGCAACGCACTTTCTAACAGTTCTATCTATGGAGGATGCAGGGACAGACCACTCGTTCATTTAGGGAGGATGTTTCCAGATCGTATGCACTACTCTACTTTACGGCTGTGATAATGTGGGTATCAAATTTAACCAACCTTGACTTTGGGTATAACGTATACAGCGTTTCTCTTGATGACATACATCATCATCATCATATACTCAAATTCAAACGGCCACCCCTTACAGGATTATGGCGTCTGGCTATAGATACAAGTAGACAGACAGATCATATCATATTAAATTTCTCAACCCACGACTCTCTGTTACAGCGCATATTGGACTTCTTTTGATAATATTTATACATTTGCTATGTCGCCAAAGTCTGGGATCAGCTAGTTCAAGTGGGCGAACTCAGTAGCTTCTTCAGTACATTGTTGTGGAGTACCTTTAGAGTCTGAAGTGACCACTCTTTATGGTGTTGAGCCCAGACTGAGTTGCAGCAGACTGGCGTAGCCTATAAACAATTTCAACTTCACCACCTCGGAATTTAACAAGAACTCTCGATGGTGTTACCAACAATAGTGACTTGACTTAACCACTTCATCATATTCATACAATCTATATTGTTTGGTTTTATATGACCTAGGAAGGTGAAACAGTCATCAGGTGTAAGCGCACTCAAACCATGCAAATCCCACTTACTGTTAGTTACTCAGAAGTCCTCGTGAGGGACCTTCATATATTATAATCTGTGGTATTATTACTGTCATGATTAACGGCAAGTCTCACTAGTCTTAACGAGATCATGTAATGCATTTGCTGTGGGAGTCATAAATACCAGGTCGTCTGCATGGCTTTGTGATTTTACGCACTGGACAGTCTGCGTGGTAGCCAGTCAGTATTCATGCTGATAAATATAGCACTAAAGATGGTCTGTATGTTGTATTGCACTATATGACACGATATAAACCCGTCCCTGCGACAGCTTCTTAGTAAGCAGAAATATGGTCAGTAGGTGCCTAGAACTACAGTAAAGAAAAACAAACATCGTCTCTCTCAAGCTGCATAAAATAGTTTATCGGCGGCAGTAAATAGGCCTGATTCTATATTAGCGGATGGTTGTTACTTGGGTTGAATACGAGGTGAGTGGATGGTACTGATTTTGGCTAAGAGGAGAAAAATATAGTTACTGGAATAATGTTAGAGGGATACGAGGACAGCTGAGTTGGCAAGAGAATGAGGGAGGCGAGGTGGGTTGCAGTAGGAGGGTGAAGATGTGCTTGAGTCGAGAAGAATGCTTGCATGGGGGTAGCAAAGAGGGGGTGGGAGGGATCACGGATGGGGTTTGGGGGTTAGATGCGGACAAAGCTAGAGGTGGCCTAAGGAAAACGGAGGCGGGGTTGGTTGTGGAGCGAGGCAGAGGACTGTGCTTGGGTCGAGAATAATGCCTGTACCTGGGTAGCAATGGGAGGGTTGCAGAAGGGGTTTGGGGGATGAAGAGGGGGTTTGGGGGGTTGGATGTGGGTTGAGCGGTTGCAAGAAGCACGGATTGGCTAGTGGAGGGTGGAAGGGGAGGAGCTATGCGTGACGTCACCAGGAGATAAGAGCGCAGTGTGAGGGATAAAGTGGGCAGGGCTTAGTGACGTGTACGGACAGTTGCCAGGGGCCGTATTGTTGTCAGATTGGGAGGCGCTCTAGCATCTCAAGTTCCTTACCAGTTTATATCTACGTATCACACGTTAAAATTCTTTCCTTTTTTCATGTAGGCTTTCGATAATAAAATAATGTAACATGCAAAAGGATATTAAATGTGCTGTATGCAAAATAAATAGTTCGGAAAGAGGAGCTACAAATTCCTGCAAACCAACGAGAAAACGACAGCGGGTGTTATCAGTCTCGCTGGCTGATGCTTTATGACGTCACATCCCGGTATTATAATTATCTCCCAGTAATGACACTCTTCACTGACATTTTCCCTTGTTCTCTGAAGTTTATGAATATTGATGAGAAATTAATTGTAGTTTTACTCCGCGACTGAAATAGGAAGCTGCATTACACATGTGGAAAGTGGACGACCGCGAGGCAAACTATTTCCGAGATAAACGCTGGTTTTAGAATTTTCCTGCGTCAGAGACAAACACTACTAATTTTGTACAAGTGAAGGACTATATCTGAAAGTTGCTCAAACGTAACAAAGCCTGAAGGTGCAGTAAGGAAGTCTGTAACTCGCCCCTCACCCAGCCTCAGTCATCTCCCACAGTGGCCGGTGTTCTGAGTGGCGGGACGGAGGTGACTGATTTTAAGTCCACATTATCCTACCGTGTCTTATCCTTATCATTCTGTTTCTACTCTTACCTTCGACTGCCATACTTCAACTAGCCTCTTTTCTTTTTGTCATGTCCACGGCTTGATCAGCTAATTTCTACCGTACATCCCCCCATTTCTGTCTTTTTCCTACCCTCTCTCCGGTTCTGACTAACCTGCTTGCCCGGGCCTGTCCTGCTTTGCGCAATACTCTTCTCACCTGTTCTCTAATAATATCCCGTCCTGTTCTCTCGCACACCTGCATGTTTTCTCTCTTATCCTAACCTATCCCATTCTCTCTTACCTAAGCCTATTCTCTTCTTATCCTAACCTATTCTCCTTTCTCTTACCTTAGCTTATTTTCTTCACTCTTTAGCCTATTCTCTTCTCTCTAGCCTATTTTCTTCTCAGCCTATTCTCCTCTCTCTTTAGTCTATTGTCTTCTCTCTTACCTGAGCATATTTTCTTCCCACTCTGTCCTGTTGTTCGTATACCCTAGACTATTTTGTTCCTTATTACATTAAACCTACCACCTTTTCACCCTAGCCTGTTCCCTTTTCTCTCACCCTAGAGTGTTTTCCTCTCATACTTTTGACTGTTTTGCTCTCTCTCACCCTACCTTGTTCTCGCCTGCCCTTGCCTGTCCTCTACCTTGCCTAGTCATGTTCTCTCCAGGTTTGCTTTATCGGTCTTTATTTATCCTTATTCGTGTCCATCTTGTGCCTTATACACACAGCAGTAATCTTTCACAGTTCCTTCCCGCTCTTATTCTTTCCCCCCTTTTTATTCCAGAACTGATATTACTGTTTCCTACCCTCATTATTTTATTTATTTATTACCCAGTGTGATTCAAATTCCATTCTAAAACTAACCTATCTTCCTTCTGCCTACTGACTATTATTTTTTCCTGCATAACGTTTTTCCATTACAACCCCTCTCAATTTCGCCCACCTTCTCATCTACCTTTATCACATTGTTTATAAACTGCGTGTGTTATCGCCCTTCCATTCTAACCTCTTATATTTCTCTCACACTTTGTTGCACTGTATTTTTTTTTTTAAATCAAACTTGTAACTCGTCTCTTTCCTCCTGCCATATTATCTACCCTTACAGCCTTTTCCTTTGTGCTTTCCATTCCTCAACATATTTTCTGCTTTCGTCTCCCTGTTCACAGTTTTTCCTCCTTCCATCGCCGTCTGATCAACTACGAATATAGTTTTTGTCCTATACCAACCTCTCATCTTTCTCCAGCCCTTCGATGTAATCTTTTCCTGCACTATTCCCTCTACATTCCAATTTCTACATATCCGTTTCTCTCGCGCTCAGGTCTACCTTTTATATACCGGGTTACCCTTTTTATTTCAATCTTCCGCTTTTCCGTTATCTTCTCTCTAATAATTCTCCCTTCCTCTCATCCCTGCCATTACTGTCGTCCAACGCAGCAGAAATCGTGTAAAGGACTGCATCGTTATTTTCGTCTTCACGCAGCTACTAAATACTTTACCACAAAGCTACATATTCACCCAAAGACAACAAACAGACACTTTTGAGCTGTATAAATTGTTTCGTGGGAGTAACAACAGATATTTAACTATTTTTCCCCATTGCCAAAAAGGTTAATCACTACTAAGGAATACACGTATTTTAATTATTTTCTCCACTCCAGCACCAGGAGATTTTATTCTGTTTTGGAGAGAGTTGTTGTATTTAAAGTGGTTAATGAAGGCTATGTCTAATACTTCCAGTTCGATGTCTCTCAAGATGAAAAAAAAAAAAATGTCGCCTGGAGATAGTAAGAACACAAATAAAAAGTGAGCTGATGGAAGGGGTGACAGTGAGGTTAAAGATAAGCCTATTTCTGGGAAAGTATTTCTGAACTATTTTTACCAGTTTTTACGGTAAACAAGTAATTTTACTAGTTAATTTTCCTTTAGAAAGTTGCAGTAAACGTCACTTTAATATTCAGAAGAGTTTGCCAGCAGTATGAAAGCCCCCCCCCCAGGAAAAAAAATCGTATACATAACTTACCGTGTCAGTCCGATGATGTATTTTTCGTTTTATTCTAGCTATCTCCAAACGATTTTTTTTTCAGTCTAGGAAATACTTTTTGAACTAGTCAGGATCAGTTAACCTTTTCACAACTAAGACTCGCCAAGGCAAGTAAAAATCGCCCGGTGGTAGCAAGAACAGACTAAAAAATAAGTCACCGGGCTGAAGACGTTAAAATCAAGAAATCTTACAACTACGATCTCCTGTGATCACAAAGGCCCGTATTCTCGTCCATTAAAGAAGCTCCCTAA
>JAGKTI010007126.1:21653-38050 GCA_018397915.1 Birgus latro
TCAAATTCCCCTTCACAACAATAACGAGGATTCACTGTCATTAATGAAAACAGCTATGGGTGATCTATCTATCTATCTATCTATTGTCAGACGCCATAATCCCATAAGGGGTGGCCATTTGACTTTGAGTTATTAGTTTTATGGGGAGGTTAATAAAAACAGAACTTACTATTCCTTTTGATGGCGGTCTAGCATCATGCATATTTCGCCAGTAATAAGTTTCGGTGCCCATTAAAAAGAAAATGCAGTGTGAAACAATTTTTGAAAGCCATTAGTCATCAACAATAAAAGGGAAAAAAAAAGCTATAAAGAAGTCGTCATGGAGGACTGATGGTTTTGGGACAATTCACCGTCAAGTCAAATTCACCATCACAACAATAACAAGACAATTCGCCGTCATTAATGGAGACAGCTATGGGTGATCTATCAATCAATTGCCAGATGCCATAATCCAGTAAGGGATGGCCATTTGACTTTGAGTTATTTGGCTATTGTAATATCACAAAAAAGCTTATTGTTCTCGCTGTCACTGTTCGCAGCATGAGGATGAACACTTCAATGTCTTGGCGGGTGGCGGGGGAGACTCGGGCGGGCGGGCAGTCAGTGCTCGGCTGGCACTGACGTCACGCGACCAATGACCAAATGAATCTTTTCTTGGCTAGGCAGAGTGCCAGAACCTGGCCTTTTTGAAATTTTTTAACACTTTTGGTGAGTGATAGCAGACATTTAGCGCGCGATAAAGTTATTTGGGTAATTTTTTTATGCAGGCGCGAAAGCGATAAATCACTATAGCGGAACCCACAATAGCAATACTTTGGGGGCTGCAGACATTAAGTTAATTACCTGGAGAGCAATTGATTTTTTATATAAAGTAATGATTTAAGTATTCGTATGTCAGAATAATTGGGTACTGCCCAAATTCTGACTTACGAGTACTCAGATCACTCTATATGATCATCTTAATATACATATATATGGAGCGTCTGTGGTACAGTGGCAGAGTGTGCATCTCACATGCTAGTGGGCGCGGGTTCGCCTCCCACCAAGGTTGTAAAAACTTTGGGAAGCGTTCACCAAGCTACTGACCACTTTGGCGGACACAAGGGGTGCTGTGGTTGAACCAGTGTCGCATACTAGTATGTTTGCACCCAATCGGCTTAAGGCGAGCCGATTACACTTGGTTCACAGACTACACACACATCCAAAGCCACTACAACACGACAATTACACTCACAAGCACTTCCCTCCCTACATACAGTCTCTACCAGACAGCCTAAGCCACTGGGTAGAGATACATGGCTTGTATCGTCCCTGCGTTTGTAGGGATAAGCCGGTCCTGCAGTGGATCTTAGCGGCTGACAACAACGACGATATATATATATATTCGTTGTACTGCCTCTAATGTACTTTATGTACTGCACAAGTTATAGACCACTGATTATGACATTATGAGATGCTGAAACGTTTGATGAAAATAAAGATGTTGTTTATGTTGACACTGTTCCTACTTTTCTGTGTGATTAAGTTCATCTAGTTAGAGCTAGAGCAGAACAACACCTACTCCTCCTTATCTACTAGCTAATATTTGGGTTAAGTGGAATCACAGATGACACATGCCAGGCTTGTAAAATCGGCCCACACAACATACTACATAAAATGGAACACCGCATAACTCATGCTGCACTAAGACGTAGATACATCAGTGATGTTGCGAACCTATGGGACTCACAGGGGCAGTTGTTTACCTATAGTCGACGGGTCTGCTCAATCAGACCGACCGAAGTTGAACAAGAACAACAACAACAATAACATCAACAATAACAACCCCGTTCTTTCTCGGGAAAGTCACCCGCATTCACCTTCGTGCGGGGGCTAGCTGGTGGGAGTATGGACCACATGGACTCGAGACATGCTCTCTCAGGGGAGCGGACAAGATTTCGGGATTCCCCAAGACATGATGATGCCCAGAGGAAGGAGCATGCTGGTATTCTTTGAGCCACGATGCTCCATGCCATTGCCTGGTCTCGTACGGTTTGAGAGAGCCTACAATGTTCCAAACCCTGAATCCATGCTGAACTGAGAAGGAAAGCTGGATGAGGCAGAAAGCCTAGAGCCAGAGGGTGGGGAGGCATCCTGGTGGGTGTTAGACGACTCACTCTCTCTAAGCAGCAACGTAGCCTCAGCCTGATGTCCATCAAAAGAGATTTACCACCACCACCCTGTGACTTTGTCCTCGGTGTGGGGAAGTGAACATCCGAACTATGGAAGAAACTGGTGAAAAACAAGTTCGTGAAACCCTCCCGTGAATAAAGAAAAGTAGAGGATTTGGTGACGTCGTCCTCGGTGGAGACTTGTCAGAAATCTGGACATTATTGGTGAATTGAAACAAATACTAAAAATGGTAATCACGACAAAAATTAAATAATCAGCACCAGGAAAAGAATAAAAATTATCTGGGAAAGACGAGCTGCTGGATCATCGCAGAAATATGGGTACCAGATACTACAAGAAACGCTGTACGACACCACGTGGTAAGGTGGCTGACCACATAGAGCTGAGGAGCGCACATCCTACTACAGTGGTGATGTTTGCTCTCGCACCAATAGGCCTACCTGGCATGGGTGAAGGGTACTGTCTTCATGGCATAGGGAGTACCTTACTTGTGTAGCCATGAACAAACCATGTTCTCGATGTTTCTGCTGGTACCATGGGTTGCTTTTTGCTTCTCGGCTTATTTAATAGCAGTGGGAAGGGTATCGGTGATTTTAATGCTTACGATTCTATCTCCACATAATTCGAGCTTCAAGTGACGTGCAGTAAAATGAGTGCAGAGGAACAGGATGGACTGGTGGTTCAAGATGGACGAAGGGATGAAGGACTGATGAAATCGAGCAATACGGATGAAGTGGTGAGGCTGAAGGTGTGGAGTGAAGTGGATGAAGAAGCGTGATGAACATGCTGGTTGAGTTTAAGTAAGAAACAGTTAGGTGAGGATGAAAATGATGAACACTGAAAGTAAACAGAGGATGAGTTGGGATGGGGAACTGGGTGGAAGAAGGAAGGAGCAGGGGATGCATTAAGACATTTACTGTAGAGTGAATGTGAAAAGAGGGAGAAAAAAGATGAAGGAGAAGGTAAGTAGGGGAGAGGGTGGATGGAGTGAGAGTGGCTGAGGGAAATGGTAGACAAGAGAGAGTATGGGGGAGAGGACTGGTGGGAGAGAAGGTGGGTGAGAGAGAGAGGGTGTGTGAGAGAGAGGTGTGGAAATGGGTGGATGAAGGTGGGTGAGAGAGAGGTGTGGAAATGGGTGGATGAAGGTGGGCGAGAGAGAATGGATAAACAGCACAGTGAGTGAGGGAGAGGGTGGATGAGGTACGAGATGGGGGAGATAGACTGCGGGGGAAGAGAGTGGATTGCTAGACAACTAAAATGAGGGTTGGCGCAATGTTCAGGATGGTATGTATGGTGTATGAGTCATTAATTGATTGACAAGGTGAGTGAAGTAGAGAATGGGTAGCAAGTGAATGAGCCAGTGGGTAATGGGTAGGCAAATGAGCAAGTTAAAGTCTGAGGAAAGAGGATCGGTGAAGTTGAGAGTGACTGGTAGAAGGAGTGAACTGAAGGGTGGAAACGGAAGGCGTGAGAGGTGGAGTGAGTGAGACGGTGAGTATTGGGTAAAATGGATGAGGCAGTTGATAAGGAATGGGATGAGGGGGTGTAGGGGTGAGATAGTGGGTGATTAAGAGGGTGAGGATGCGAAGTGGTGGATGATGACCTAAGCAGGGTAGATGAAAGTGTGAGTGATGGGTAAAATGAATTAGGTATACGGTTAGGAATAGTATAGATAAGGGTTGGTAGATTTAAGAGTCGATGATGAAAAAGATATCTAAAAAAATATGGGTGGGCAAGGCAGAGGATGAGGAACACGGTGACCGATGTAGTGTGATTAGTAGCTCAAATGAATAGTGGATGATGAATGATGTGGAAGAGGCAGAACAAAGTGGTGCAGGTGAGGGGTGGAGGGGTGTCAATGTGGGTGAAGAGCAGGATGAATGAGGTAATGGGTGAGAAAAGTGGGTGGAAAACAAAGTGGGTGAATTAAACTGTGATGAGTAGGATAGACGAGACGGCAGATGAGAGATGAAGGGGATGAAGTAGAGGATAAGGGAAGGGAGCGGGTGTAGGGTGGATGAGTGAGAGTACGTGAGGAATAGGGTTACTTAGAAAAGTTAATAAAGAAGAGTGTAAGATAAGTAAAGGGTAGAGGGTATGGAAGGTGAGGTTGACAGGTGGAGTGGACGAGGTGATTGTTGGGAAAGGTGAGTGAAGGCTGAGGGGCGAGGCAGTACATGTTGAATAAGGTGAGAACAAAGCGAGACAAATGATACTGAAGTTGTGAAGAACAGTTTGCGTGAAGGATGGAGAGGGTGGATGAAACACAAATGTATGAGGCGATGTGATTGTGTGGGCTGCTGGGCCGTGTACTGTATGTCAGATGGACTGTTTAATATTGAACTGCATAGCATCATATATACACAACATCACTCAATTATTCCTTTACTAACAACATCTACATATTCATACATATATACCTGGCTACACACACACACACACACACACACACACTACGTTCACATAAATGCAGTACATACTTCTGTGCATCCTTACGTTCATGTACTGTATGTAATCCATGTCTAGATAAAAATATCGTCCGTCTTTTAAGAATCTGAGAGAAGGGTTGAGTAGTTTTGAAACACTTTTCGGTATGTCCATTTTGTTCATACAATAATTGTTTTGTGTTATTCCCTTATTAAGGAAAATGATGTTGTTTTGTGTTATTCCCTTATTAAGGAAAATGATGTGGCAGCAGCATGGATCTTTAGTTACTGAAAACACCAAACACTCTTACATGGTGCCTCCTTAGCTCAGTGGTGGGGCGCTGAGGTCATATTTAAAAATTACTCTTGTCATTTCAGAGGATAAATAAATCTCCAGCACAATTAACTATTAATTCAGATTGTTTGCTTCTCCAACTGCGTCGCTTTGACATACATTCTGCTTTAACGGTAAACTGCTTAATATCTGTGAGTGGAGGCAAATGTATTCACAAGCAGTCTTGCATACTGCTTCAGGTTGGTGGAGTTTATCAATATAACCTATGGTCTCGTAAACCACGGGTCGTAAGTTCAGACCTCACAGGAGGAATGTAGTAATTTCTAGACGCCCGGTGGTCTGTAGTCCGTCGACCTTAACTCTCCCAGGCTCCTGTGACTCACTTTTAGCTGAATAAAATAGTTTGGTGTTAGGGTTCTAGAACTGTCCCGATCATAATAGGGGGTTAATGGTGACAGTATTAAAACTTAAAGCGTTCCATGGCTCACCCATAGCTGAAAAAAAGTAAATAAATAAAAGTCTGGCATTAACTGAAATGGAGTAATACAGTTGTCCTGCCCATAAAAGGTTAGTTTAGCGGACATTTTTGCCTTTTGCATCTTGTTTCCGTTGCCTCAGTGGCAGAAAAGGCAATATATACTTCCCACAACACTTTGTCGTGACTAGAGATACATTCAGGTGTCATGGTCTTCTTCCAGCTCAACATTCAAAGCAGAGAGTCTATCTATCTATCTGTCTATCTATAGCCCGACGCCCTAATCCCGCAAAGGGTGGCCGCAGACAAAACGCCTCCAAGTCGCTCTGTCACGCACCATTTCCCTACCCTCCCCCCAGCTCACTCCCCCCTCCTTCATATACCTCTCAACTCCATCCCTCCACCTCATCTTCGGTCTTCCCCTTCCTCTCCCTCCCTCCACCTCACCTACATACACCCTCTTGGTCAGTCTTCCATTCTCCATTCTCTCCACATATCCAAACCACCTCAGTGTATTTCTCCTAATCTTGTCAACCACATCCACATCCATCCCACAACGTTCCTTCACTTTTTCATTCGTCAACCTGTCCCTCCATGTCACTCCACATGCCCCTCTCAAGTAACTCATTTCCACTGCTCTCACTCTTGACTTGTTACCCTCTAGCAAGGTCCACGCCTCGCTTCCATACGTCAGGGTAGGGATCAGAATACTATCATGCAGTGACTTCTTGACTTCCATACTCACCTCCCTATTTCTCATCACCGCATTCAGTGAACCAACAACCTTCCTTCCATGATGTATCCTTTCAAGTATTTCATCCCCCAAACTTCCATCCCTATTCACCACACTACCCAAGTACTTGAATGCACTCAAAGTCTCCATATCCTCACCCATCCAATCTCAGTGTGCATTCTGTGACTTCATTCCTCTCAAACATCATAGCTTTACTCTTATTTACATTGACTTTCATATTCCTCTTCTTACACACTGTCCCAAACTCACTCACCAAACCTTGCAACTCCCATTCATCTTCACTCAACAATACTGTATCATCAGCAGACAACAACACCGGAATCTTCCAATTCTCACCCTCATTCATTAGAGCCACCCCCACATCCAATGCCCTAACTTGCACCTTCTTTACAACCCCATCCATGTATTTATTAAACAGCCATGAAGACATCACACACCCCTGTTTCAGTTCCACATTCAGATCAACTCAGTTCACCATCCACTCGCACTGTAGCCCTAGCTCCTTCGTACATACTCTTCACAGCACTCAACAATTTCCCTTCCACTCCATATATTCTTAATACCTTCCACATACCTTGCCTATCTATTCTGTCATAAGCTTTCTCCAAGTCCATGAAGGCAGCATACACTTTCTTTCCCTTCTCTAGATACTTCTCCATTAAGCATCTTAGAAAAAATATCTGATCTACACACCCTTTTCCCTTCCTAAATCCCCCTTGATCTTCTCCAACTAGCTTCTCTGTTATATGCCTAACCCTGTCAATAAGTATTCTAACATATATTTTTCCAGTCACACTAAGAAGGCAAATACCCCTATGGTTACCACTTACTTCTCTCTCCCCTTTTCCTTTGTATGAAGGAACAGTTATACCTGATTTCCAGTCCTCTGGAACCCTTCCCTCTTCCCAAGCCAATCTACACAACTTCCACATCCATTCCACAACAATCTCACCCCCATACTTCAGGAAATCACCACACACTCCACCAATTTCTGGGGCCTTTCTTATCTTGATCTTCTTCATTGCTTCCACTTCTTCCACCCTACTGATCTCTTCCTCCCTCCTCTCACCTCTACTTCTCCCAGCCATTCCCCAACCACTTATACTCGCACTGCTTTCACTCTCTACATTCAACAAAATCCTCAAAGTGCTCCTTTCATCTCCTCAATTTCTCTCTCTTCTCCACCAGCAATCTATTATTCCCATCTTTCACTCCCCTACTTTATCCCCTTTCACACTGTCTTACTTTCTTTACCTCCTTCCAAAACAGTTTCTTACTCTCCCTCCATTTTACACTCAAATTCCTCCCAAACTCTTCATCCACTTTCTTCCTACTCTCCTTCATCAATCTCCCTTCTCCAGCTCACATATACCTCTCTCTTCTCTCTCTCATCTTCTCCCCTACCTCTGCTCGCTAGCCATTCACTATATGCCTTCTTCTTTTGTTCCACAGCTCGTTTCACCTCATCATTCCACCATGCTGTCCCTAGCACACCCCTGCATCTCCTCCTCACTCCACAAACCACCTCAAGCGCTGCGCCTCTCTCTTCCATGAAAATCTTACATACATCTTCCACCCCTTCCATCTGCTCTAACTCATACCTTCCCAGTCTTTCTTCCACTATGCTCTTATACTCTGCCATTTTCTCACTATCTTGCAACTTCACTCATCTCACAGGAGATATTTCCTCCTGTCTTCCCCTTCGTCTCTTCACCCACTTTCTTTGCAGCCTTACCTTGGCCATCACTAAGTAATGCTCTGAGATTCCATTCCCCCACCTTCTCCACGCTCTTGCAACCAACACTTGTCTTCTCATTCGCTCATCCATACACACATAATCTGTCATTGCCTTTCGTTCAACAAGTTCACCTTCCCTCCTCCTCATGACTCTCCATGTATACCTGTGGATCATCTTGTGCCGAAAGTAGGTGTTGGCTATTGCCAACCCCGAATGACCACCAAAGCACTACTATTCCCATCCACCTCAGCTGGCACACCCCACTGACCAACCACTCCATCCACTCATACATTCCTAACATGCCATTCATGTCTCCAATCAAAAGCACTCTCTCGCTTCTCTCAAACTTGTCCATACATGCTTCTACACTTGGCCAAAACTCATCTTTGACTCTTGTCACTCAGTCCTCTGTTGGCGCATATGCACATACAATCGCCTAAGCTTGTATACCTACTTTCATCCTCACCCATACAACCCTTGCACCCACTGTTCCATACTCTCTTAAATTCTCCTTCCACTTCTTGCTTATCATCAGACATACCCCATTAACTCCCACACATATTCCTAAACCGTATTCCCATTCTCTCACCCTTTCACCTTCCATTTAGTTTCAGTCAATCCACATACTGTACATCCACTCTTGCATCCTGAAGCACCTGAACAATCTCTCTCTCTTTCACTTCATCATTCACTTCTCTCACATTCCACGTTCCCATCCTTAGAATGTCCTTTGTCCGTTCCTTAGTCGTCAACATATGGTACAACCCTTTTAGTCGCCTCATACGACAAGCAGGGATACTGGGAGAGTATTCTTGAAACCCCCCTACCTCCAGCAATTTTAAGCCAAATTAACGTAATGGCTTTAGGCGGCTGTCAAGGTGATGGTTATGTGTTGTGTGCATTAGTTCAGCTTCCCGATGGGATGTTAGAAGTTTTTCAGTCATGTAATTTTACCAGAAGCGAAACCGAGTCACCGAACTGCTAAAATTGTTGATATACGTTAACTTTGTCTGTAGGCCTTTGCACTTCGCGTAGAATAATATGGTAATGTACTCTGTTCACTTTATCTTGACCTAAATTGTCATCTCTACAGCTTAAATACTAATATGCAATATAGAGGTCATAGTACAATAAGAGGCTTTTCACGAAGATGAACTATGGAAGAGATGTAGAGCCGTAGTATTGTTTTATTCTGCCATCGAGTATGGAAAATACGTTTCAAATAGAAAATCTCCCTCAAGTCAGGGTGGACGAGTTTACAGCTAATTCCGTTACAAATGACTGAAGCCTACTGGCAAACATCACTCAAGCACAGTATGATCGAAACAGTTGGCATCACTACTGCTTTTGACAGATGTTCTGTCAGGAACAAGAGTTTGTCTTCTGTTCCACTGACTCTGCTGCACACTTTGGGAGTGTCAGTCGCTTCATCCCTGACGCATCATCAATTTGTGTACCTTACTGGCAAGGAAATATGGAAATGACTCTAACACCATAAAGATAAGAAAATGATTTTTCCCCCCCAGCTGTTCGTGTACGCATACGTGCATACGAGTATGTCTACATACACATTCATATACTGTAAGAGATGCATACGTATAGATAGAGGGATAGACAGACAGATATATAGATACATATAAAGCAAACATAAGTACGAAACATCTACAGTATAAGCGTAATATATTCAGGTTTTATATTTCTGCATGTATAAAATATTTCTTGACACTTGGGTATTTACATGAATACCATCAAATTTTTCATAGCTGTTTCTTCATGTTTACTTAAATATTGCCTTAAATATAGTTAAGCAAGTTCATTACGCCTCTACGCGCACCTGCTAACTATATATATATATTTTTTTACATTTATCCATCCATCAGTCAGTTAATCTATGCGTGAGTAACTTCATCCATCCCTCTATACATAACATTTCTATACAAAAATATGCAGACACTGAAACAAAAAGACAGTAGTCCAGATCAATAGTAAC
Source organism: Birgus latro (assembly GCA_018397915.1). Taxonomy (NCBI): domain Eukaryota; kingdom Metazoa; phylum Arthropoda; class Malacostraca; order Decapoda; family Coenobitidae; genus Birgus; species Birgus latro. The sequence goes on from JAGKTI010007126.1 coordinate 31,504, forward strand.
TTTACACCTCTGAAAGTTTTTAACAATTGAAGCAAAATTCAAATGCATTTAGTTATTGCAACTTTATCAGTATCACATTTTGGTTTGTCAAGGCTTCGAAACGGAGAAAAGGAATTACTGACGGCAACTACATGTCACAAGCCTTGGAGCTGCTCTCCCTGTGCAATGACCGTCTAGAAAAAGAAAGAAAGACAGACAGAAAAATCGGCATGAAAATCCAAGCTAAATGATGTGTTCGTAAGGGTTAATGGATTTCGGGACGTTGTAATTAGGACGTGGAAAAATGTACTCGATGTCATTAAGCCTGTGTACGGTTTGATTCATCGATAAAAAAAGAAAAAAAAAGAAAAACTAATTATTCCCCGGCGTCCAGTCATTAAAAACAATTAATATGGAGTAATGTAATTCACTCACTCATTGTAATTTATAACGAGAGCATCAGTGAGTCTATTTATTAGCCGGGGTTCATTAGCGAATTACATTAGCGAGGGTACGGAGGCCAATGTTTGCCTAAAAGTAATTGCCCCAACTTGGTGTTTATCTCCAACGGCATTTTTCTTTCCGATGTTGGTGTAATAATCCTTGTTATTTACTGAGATAAATGGTAACAGCCACTCTCATGTTATCCCCATCTGACATGTGGAGCTGCCAGTGCTGAGAGCTGGGCTTCATCAAAACGGTGTTAGTGTGCCTCACTTAACACATTCATTTTCACCGAATAGGAGTCTGCGTAGCTCTATGATCTAGCAAAGGATCCATTTCATCACTGTAAATTTCTGCTGCACCATCTCCCAGTCATTAAAAGAAGCACACTTTCTAAATATTTCAGTGTTAATAAAATCCTTCTCCTCCCATTACCGCTTCACAAGCACATGCGCAACCATATTGCCACCAAAGCTATCCAAAACCTGCTGTCAAACGTCATCATGAGCTACCATCATACAGACATCATTGAAACTGCCCTCCCCAGAGAGACACAAATCTACCTTGCCAGACAATGATATAGCCATACCGTTGCTTCAGTACCAACACAAATACAACTCACGAACAGTCCACTGTACCCAGACTGTACTGTAACCTCCCCATACAGCAACACACCGACCTCATGCACCTCACTCACAGTGCAGGTAAATCTTAAACATATCCCAACAAAAGATGTCTGGTACTCTCGACTGAAATGGCTGGTATCCTGAAGTTCACCAGGTTCACGTCCAGATAAGCTGGGGCCATTAGAACAACAGCAATAACAAGGGTTTCTCCCTTCACTGCTGTCATGACTTACTTCTGTACGAAGATGCTACAGGTATATGAGGATCGTGGGAAGATAAGATGGTGGTGTAGTTAGTGACAGTACCAATAATTACAAACATACGTTGGAGATATTACTGTAATATATATAATGACATCGAGAGCGAAGTGGAGGAAGAGAAAGATTATGAACTGTTGCTCGTGGATAAGGTTTGGAGGACAAAAACTCAAGCTTTAGCTGAAAAACAACTTCTCTCTCTCTCAAGAGTTAATTCAGGGGTAGTAATTGGATTTTTTTTCTCTCTCTCTAACAAAAAAAAAAAAAAAAAGAGTATTGGATAATAAATTAGTTCATAATTGTATACATAATACGAATGCTTAAAGGTTATGTTATCTTGAAGGACAGTCATAAGATACAGACCAATGAATATTTTAATGAGAAACACCTAACATAATGTTGTTGTTGTCGTTGGTCTATCTCGTCTGAAGGTTAGCCAGGTGGACAACAGGCTGGATTTTCCCCCTGCATTCTATCGTCCTATCTATGGGGAAAGGTAATGAGCTGAGGAACGCTTGTATTACCAAGAAATAGGGTGCCTCGCCAGCAAGAACAGAGTATTCGTAATCTAATATATTCGAATACATTATTATTCTATGTTTACTCATTCGCATTCGAATTGTTGTTATTAAATATCAAGGTATTCGCAATGATATTTGAATATCTGGGCAAAGTATTCGTATCCGTCGAATAATTTGACGAATTGTCGTTGATTTATTACCGGAAATGACCATACATTTCACTGCTAAATTAGCTTGAACTCATAGAGAGATATTGCGCTCAACATGTCCGGTACGTTTGAGATGGAACTTGGCACTGCTGAACGTATCCAGTACATGTCAGTACGGAATACGGACGGGTGGATGTCGGCAAGTAGTCAGTGAGCGGCTCTTCTGCCACCCACACGGCAAATACGTTGTGAGCTTGAATTTGTGAATGAGTGACTGAAATCTTAGAGCCAGGATCCAGAGCGTGGTTTCATGATTTTATCTTCAAGCAGTAAATTATGCAAATGATTAGGTTAAACTGATAAAAAAAACTGCCCGCATTATTGACTACTAAGAATTCCATGATTAAGATGAAGGGCGTAATCACTTTGTAAGGAGTCGATTGTACCTGTGCATGGATAATCCTATTCGCATTACATAACGTCTGTTCTCTGAAGGTTCTATAAATTTAATTCGGAGATTGGCAACTGGCATCTTTCTTAGTAGCATTACGGTTCATTTATCCACCCAAAAATTATAAAATATCATCTACGGAGACATCAGTGGTATACGAACATTTCATTGTCCCCCTTATTAGAATTGATACCATCAGAGCACGCTGTAAATATTGTGAAAAAATAAATAAATAAATAAACTTTAGGAACAACTACCTCTACCCTACTGCAGCATCTGAAAGTACGTCTGTTCAGCTAGTGGTGCACCATTTCTTAAGCAATGGACTGGTGGCCCTTGTGCTGAGGACTTGAACTTTTTTTTTTTCCCGGATGTGTGAGTGATGGGGACTGTCAGTAATATTAAAGTTCCCTTCCAAGGGGCGGAGTCAAAAATATTTCATATCCTCACCTCAGTGGCGTATATAATGTTCATGAAAAGTGGGAGGGGCATCACATGAAAAGGAAGGCAGCATCTCGCAAAAAGGAGGGGACCAAGTCTCTCGAGTCTCAAAATAAGGTTACGTACAAGGAATATGCTACTCATTTCAGGAGTAACTGATGAGAAAATAATGAAGGGGGTGGGGAGGGCATGAGCACGACAACCACATTTTTGTCCAGTGAAATTAGTGCCATCATAATAATGACATCCGAAATTCGGAGGGTAATTTAATTCAGTTTTGGAGGTCATTATGGGTAAGACTTTTAGTGCCTTTTTGATGAATATAAGTTTAATGACATAGCCTACATGCTAGCAGGCGATTTTAGGTGTAGATTAGTTTAGCTGTAAATTATTGATGGCTAGAACTTAAAGTATTAGTTGTACTCTGCATTAGTAGAAAGAAATTCAGTTCCATGTTATGAAATGAAACAAGGAAATTATGCTAGAAATTTTTTAAAGTCTAGATCTATCTAGGGTTTCTGAAATCTTATGTCGAACAGTTGCATTTCACATGAAATAGCCAAATTTTTCACTACGGTAAATATAATCATCCTCATTAGAAGCCAGTTTCGTTATGTTACCTGCTCTGTTCCCATTTTTTCCGCTCGCTACACTTTATAGACAAATTTCCATTGGCGCAGTACATAATACATTTTTTCGTTGGGTTGTGACGTCTGAAAAACACATACTGGAAGTAAACATGCAGTCGGTGTTATTGGAGCTGTGGTTTCTGTGGTTTTCGTTCTCTTTATCTTCAGAGTAATCATGCGTCAGTGTTGCGGCGAAGGTTTGAGGCTGGTCCATCCATATTTACAAGTATGACCTAATCCACAGTACCATCTACGTGGAAGGAAACAGAACACTTTAAACTTTTACATCCACGCCAGGAGCTTATTACTGACAAAACTTTCACCTTCATTTCTGGAACCCTACAAGCACTATCACTTGTAGAAGCAGGGAAATTTAAGGATTTGAAGAGTACATAGAAGCCTCAATATGTTGTCCCAAGTCGTAGCCATTTTCAATAACTTTGAACAAGTGTGCAGAGCCAAACAAGTGATGTCTCTATAATGAAACTTGTCTCAAACATTACTATTGCTGTAGATATGTGGAGTAACAGATAAATGCGTAGCTTTCTAGGAGTGATTGCCCACTTCATACATGACTGGATGCAACAATGAGTAATGTTCTCCTATCGAAGATTTACAGGTCGTCACATCTTAGAGAACATCATTGCCCACTTTGAGGATGTAGTTAATTTCTTTAGGATCACCAATGAAGTGTCTTATATGATCACAGACTTTTCATCAAACATGGTTAAAGCTTTCTCCTTATCTGGACCCAAGCCCCCAAAACATGAACATTATACTCTACAGGTAGATAGGTCTGACAGTAGTTCAGAGAATGACTCAGAAAAAGATAGCGTATCTCTAGATGTACAAAAGCCTTCAGATGATGTATTCAGTTTCCTTCCTGAACATGACCCCTGTTTTTCACATACTTTGCAGTTTGCTTAAAAGATCGAGCGGGGGAATCTAGATCTCTACAAAAGGTTGTGTCAAAGATGTCTGCCATAGTAGCAATGTCATAACTTCTGCACTTGCAACAATTTTGCTAGTGGGAGAAGCCAAACTTCAGAGAGCAATACTAACTCAGTGGGATTCTGAAGTTAATATGAATAAGTCCTTATTGTAAATTCCTGAAAAAAAGGAGGGGGGGGGACAAACTAGAGACTGTTGTATCTCAGCCTACTTATCACGATCGGTCTGCACGTACTGAATTGGTAGCAGTCTTGGCATCTTTTGCTGGAGAAACAAATTTCACACAAGATAAGAACATTGTCATATCTAACATGTGTCCAAGGGCTAAAATCCGAGTACAGTAACATGCAGTCAAGGTACAACAGTCATCTTGTACTGAAACTTGAACAGTCAATCCAAACTCGACTGATACCTTACTGACAACGCTGTGTCATCTGTTTAGCTGCTACCATAGACCCCTGGTTCAAACTTTATTGGTTGATTAATAATCCAGGTGCATTTAACTTCAAACGCAGGCTGTTACCTCAAAAAAACAGAAATTCTGCAACATAGTACTACGTGGAGGTGTATGAGGACGGCTAGGCCTTGATAGCAGGCTGTAAAGCCTATGCCCAGAGTCGGACACATAAAGAAAAAAAAAACTGAAATTCTGCAACATAGTACTACGTGGAAATGTTCTGTGGAACAGGATCGAGCATTAATTCTTAATTTTCTCTAACGTTTTGGGCTGCCCAGAACCCATCTTCAGAGAGTCTGAACAAGAAGTGAAAGGCCCAAGACATTTATATCCCTGTAAATTCCATCCACCTTCGCGGGTCGCAGCCTGATTGGCTACCTCTAGGAAAATTTCGTCGTCCTACCCCATCCCTGATTGCGACACGAGTGTTACCCTTGTATATATACATAGGATGAAAAATTCCTCCCTGTGGTTGGTTACATTTTTTAAACAAGTCTGAGCTGGTTCGAACATTTTTCTTATTTATTTCCTCATTTGTTTATGAATACTTTCACAAAGTAATCGTATATGAATACTTTCACAAAGTATTCGTATTGGCATTCAAAAGTACAGTATTTTTTTAATGGCATTCGTATTCTTAGAAATTTGAAGTATGCTTATACATATTCAAGAGTTTAACTCTATATTCACTCCAAGCCTGCTCTCCAGCATCACAAAATATCATCATCAATACTGGAAGCAGTGAGAGATGCTTGTCTTTCCCTAAATGCAAAATACACCTACAGAAAGCAGGACTAGAATTATTGCTTCGTCTGGAGCAAAGAGAGATAAAGTAGTAACAGCGAGACAAGATAATGTTGTGAATGGAAATTTCGTTGTTACCGTTGTTGCCTAACACCGGTCAGCTTGGCCAAGCAGACCCGTCAACCACAGGTAAGTTTATGATTTGTCTTCGTCTTTAGTGTTGCATGTGCTGTACAGTCCTCCATTATGTTTCTTATGTTGCGTGGACCTAATCTGCAAGCAGGGCGTGTGTTATCTGTGATTCCACCCAACTCGGGTCAGTGCTAATAACTGAGATGGGGTGGGTGATGTAATGATCTAAAGTAAGCCTAGCCAGGTGAAGGTAATCAGCTATGTTTAAGATAACTCTAATGGGTGAGTGTCGAAAAGAAGGGGGACCAGTAGTATAGTGTTCTAATTGAGGTGTTGCACTGCACTGAGCATGAAATGAGTATGTAGGTGTTTCTTCTTTGCTACTGGTGGAATGTCAGGAGGAGAGATGTTTTCGAAAAGGATCTGGTAATGTTTGTGTGGTGATTGCTTTATTTGGTTGTGTTATGTGACTCTGTCATGTAATGACAGGGGTGTTGTGTATTGGTGCAGGCTGCCTTGCATATCAAGATACTCGCTGGCAAGGAAGAAATTAGTTTCAAAATGTAAGTGAGCTGTGGGAGTGGTAAAGGTGCAGTCAGTGATGATGCATAGGGTGCTGGTCTGCAGTGTGTTTTAGATAGGATGGGGGTCCATGACGGGAAGACACAGAAAATCACTTATGTAATATACTGGTTTCATAGTAGGAAGGGTTTCATTTGCTTCTTCTTCTTCTTCTTCTTCTTATTTTTTACACAACGTCTGTCCC
>JAGKTI010007127.1:0-18161 GCA_018397915.1 Birgus latro
CTCCAATCTATATTTACCCAATCGCTCCTCCACTTCCCTTCTATATTCAGCCTTTATTCCATCCTCTTGTAACTTTTCTACCCTCCTTGTAACACATACTTCCTCCTGTCTTTCCCTTCTTCTCTCCTCCATCTTGTTTGGACTCTGATTCTTGTATTATACAGTATGTCCTCTATTTTATATGGCTATTTATTGTTTTTCTATTTATTTTATGACTGTCATCTACTTATGATTATTTGTCCTTTTTTGTATTTATAATTATATCCTTTATTTGTATTTATGATTATTTGTCCATGTTCTTTATATATTGTATGACAGTTGTTTTGGGTTTATAATAACTCTGGAGAAGGCCTCCTTCATGTCTTGGAACCGATTATAACAAGGTAACTGCATTATCCAATTAAACACATATCCCCCAACTTCTTCCCTGAAGTAAAAGGGAAGCTTAAGCCTGTCCAATCTACCCATCTGCCTACCTATTTGTCTATCTAATTGTCGATGGATGCTTTAATCCTGGAAGAGGTAGTAACAAATAAATAGCCTCCATGTCAATTTGTCTCCTGCCATAAGCAGTCTCTTTAACTCAAACACCCTCACTCATATAGTGTCTCTGCACCCCATCCTTCCATCTCATCCTCGGTCATGCCTCCACCTCACTCACATACACTCTCCTAGTCAGTAGCTTTCTTTATCCTCTCCACATGACCAAACTAATTGACAAAATTATTAAAACTAGGAAAGACCTCTCATACAAGACCTCTTGAGAGGGATTTCTTCAATTGCCAACATATACATTCCCCCCAATCATCCCCCACAGTACCAAACAATTACTCTCCACAAATACACATCACTAACATACCCATCATCATCCTGGGTGGTGATTTCAATGCCAAGGTGTCGGCCTGGCATGTCAACAACCCTGACACAGACAGAGGGCTGGCACTATAAACCCAGACAGATCATCTTTTCATACTTAATAATCTCAATCAACATACTGATATCCCACATCAAGCTCTCTTCCTCCCATCATCCCCAGACATCACCTTCTGCTTCCCAAACCTCGCCCCCAAAACATCCTGGAGAGTGGTCAGAACCCTTGGCTCTGACCACCTCCCAATCATCATCACTACCAAAACCAGAATCACCCCAGCTGGCCACAGACACACATACACTATTTATAAGAGAGCCAACTGGGAGGCCTTCACAACTGAAACAGTACATCCATTACAAACATCAACACCGCTGTGCACACTTTCAATACATTTTACAAAACACAGACAAAAAACACATCCCTAGAGGCAACAGAAAAAGACACAACCCCAACTTCACACCAGAATTTCAAGGCCTCATCAGACAACGGGACATACTACGACACTCCCCAACACCCCATACACATAACACTGTACAACAAATGCAAGAATTCAACACTCAGATGAACAATAAAATATCAGAACAGCAAACACTAAATTGGAATAATTATCTCTAAACACTTGATCACAAAACAAACACCAGCAAACTCTACAAAACACTAAACAACATCACACTCTCCAACAGCAACACTACACAATCATATGTTGCCAACGCAACAACAGACACCACACCTTCAAACAAACAAGCAGACACTCTCATCAATCACTTTTCACATGTCAGCCATCTATACCCCCATCGCGACAACCGACGTATCGTCCGACGTAAGAGACAATTCCCCACAGATCCAGACTTCGCACCTTTCACGTACAACCAGATGAAGCACATCATTAGCAACCTCAAGCACTCATCTGCCTGTGTACCAGACAACATAAGCAACATACACCTTAAACACCTTGGATCACAAGGCATACAAGCACTCACCAACATATCAAACTACAGCTACTCACACAACATAATACCCAACATCTGGAAGCATGGCATTATCATCACTATCCCCAAACCCAACAAAGACCCCACGTTACCTTCCTCACACCGCCCAATCACATTCCTCTGCACACCCCTCCAGTCACTGAACAACTGGTACTACAACTAGTTACACCTCACACCCCCCTAGCCCCATCACAACATTGTTTTAGGCCACTACACTCCACAAACACTCTTCTTACAGACCTTACACAGAGAGTTTTTGATGGCATGAATTCAGCTAGGCCACCAAACAGAACACTCCTTGTCACACTAGACATTAGTAAAGCTTTTGATTCCATCCCCACCACAACCTCACAAACAAAATAATCAACACAAACATGCACAATAACATAAAAAGATGGCTGGCAAACTACTTAGCAGGCAGATGTGCACATGTAACATTTGCTGGTCAGTCTTCAAACATCAGGAACTTCACCAATGGCATCCCCCAAGGATCTGTTTTGTCCCCTACACTCTTTAACCTATACATACACGACATAACCACACCCGACACACCACAGATACACATAGCTTCCTATGCAGATGACATAACACTTACATGCACACACCAAAGCGCAAACACAGCCGCACACATCCACCAACCTTACCTCAACACAATACACGAATGGTTCACCAAAAAAGGGATCAAGGTAGCCCCAGCCAAATCTACAGTGACCCTTCTCACAAACTGAACAGCAGAACACAGTCACATTCCACACCTCACCATAAACAACACTCCCCTACCACACACACACACAAAATCCTTGGTGTAACATATATCAATGTCATTTAAACAACACATCACAAACATCAGAAATAAATTAACACCGACTCAGTACCTTGAGGTCACTTGCCCATACGACATTTGGACACAACAAAGAAACCACTACCACAGTATACAAACAATACTGTATATACATTCAGTGATGAATTATGCAAGCCCTGCTTGGGCTTCTAACCTCACTAAAACACACTATAACACTCTTCAGACCATACAAAACAAGACCCTAAAAATAAGCACAGGCTGCACAGCTACTACACCTACAGACCACCTACACCAAGGGACCAAAGTCCTCAAAGTCAAGGATCATCTAGACATGAGAGGGACCCAAATTCTCACAGCAGCCTCCACAAACCCACAACAACCACTACACTACATGGTAGCACATCCACACACACCAAGAAACATCAAAACAACACCCAGCACACGATATCACACACAAGAAGCATATTCATAATCAAATCACTCACCATCCCATTCAGTCACTTAAAGACAACACACAGCTGCATGCACAGCCTCCTGATATCCATCTTTCTGAATCCTATCTTCCCTCATGAGGGCAGGGTCCACCTGGCCAGGCTGAGATGTGGGCATCATCCAGTTATCAGAAGAGGCTGGATGACTCCATCGCTGATGCCTGTCCAGGATGTAACACAGCACCCCATACTGTTAAGCACATCATGGAAGACTGCACTGCACACAATCACCTACACCAACAACACAACATATGCTCCTTGAGGGCTCTGTGGGAAAGCCCGGTCTCGGCCATGGCCTTCCTTAGGGACTCAGGGCTGTTCGGCCAGATAGCCTAGGGAACTACTACTACTACTACTTAACACTTAGGGATATGTCCATTACCAGGCTCCTGATTATCATAATTATCAATGGGCAGATATATAGCTAAATCAAAACCTTCCCAGCTGTGAATATTAGCCAGCAGAGGAAAGTGGGAAGTAGTAGAGACGAAATTCAAGGTGAAGTTTTGTCAAACTATACAAGATAAAGCATTTTCTAATTTGAACTGCGCTATTTTCGTTAATATTAGATGAATATCTGGTATAATTATTCAATTATGTACCCAGTATCAATAAGTTTAAATGCATACACCATAATGCTGTAACGCTAATTAAAAATAATATATTATTTCCTTCAATTCTGCATCACCTACTATACAGTACACATTATTAGGCAATGCAAGTTTTTCTACACACCTTAATCAAAATAATGAATACCACCACCATCATTAGTGCTCATCATCATATAATAATCATTAATCATCATTATCATTAATCTCATACCAGTATGCCTCATGACAATTTTAATTCATTCTGGCTATTATCATATACTCACCTCTAGAGAGTGCCAATTGGGGTGAAAGGTTTATTGCAAATGTATAAGAACATACCATTTTTTATCATTTCGAACTAACTTCACAGTGCAAAGATGGTATATAATAAAAATAAAGATAACAGTAATTCCTCATTGTAGGTCCATAGTATACAAAATTTACAATTAAGGTCTCCATATAATTAAGCAGGAAGATAATCTTCTGGTGGACTTTTAGTTAAGCTCCTATAATTCCAAGATATATAATTTATTAATGATAATGATGATTAATATGGAGTGGATGGGAAGTTGTTGAAAGCAGTGAAGAGTTTGTATGAGGGTGCACATTGCAACCAGTTGCTGATTAAGAAGGTTTGAAGTCATCAGAACCAGTGTTTGGCCCTTGGCCTTTCACTGATGACACTACTGTAAGCAGGGCTATTTGTAGGAAGCAGTTGGGGAAGGCAGTGTGCATGTCTCGGTTGACTACTGAGATGATGAATACTTCAAGAGATATATGAGTGGGTTGAGTTCCAGATTTGACAATTTCAATTATACATGAGCATGTTGTTCCAGATGACTGGCTGAAGAGCACAACTGCAAATGTGTACTGTTTAGGGGGGACAATGTTTCCCTGCAAAGATGAAATTATACAGCCACAAAAATTCTGGATGATAATTAAGGTAATGGAGAGTCTTGGCAGGTGTAAGTGAGGGAGTGAATACTGATAAGATACAGTTTGGGTTTATGCCAGGCAAAGCAACCACTGATGCAATATTCAATGTCCAATGCTTCAAGAAAAATATATAGGATGGGAGACTGCCGCACTTTGTTTTTAATGATTTGGAGAAGGTCTATAACAGAGTTCCTATGGAGCTGGTGAAGTGGGCAATGAGAGAGGCTGGGATCGAGGGATGGCTGGTTGGAGTGGCTACAGCAATGTACTAGGGTACTCGCACCCATGAAAGAGCAAACAGAAGTTTAAGTGATGAGTTCTCGGAGACTGCTGGCATGCACTAGGGATCAGCTTGAAGCCCTTATTGTTTATCATGGTGTTTAAAGCTCTCTCACAGGACTACAGAATTAGACTCTTCAGAGGTGTTGTCTACTGATGACTTGGTGTTAACCGTGGAAACTAAGATGGAGGTGGAGGAAAGATTTAGGAAGTGGAGAGATGGAATTGGGTACATGAGTTTGAGCGTAAACGTGGATAAAGTAAGTGATGGTATCTAGGGCTGGTGACAGTGGTCAAAAGCAGAGGGAGTGTGACCACGTGCAGTTTGCCACGTGTGTGTGGGATGCAGCTCCACCTTATCCACTGTTTCTGATAAGAAGGTGCCTAGAAATCTAATGGTATTGCTGGCAGACTGCAAAAAATGCTGATTTCATGCGTGTGGTGTGCAGGAGAGAGCATGCAGAGATTGAGAGGTGGGAAAGGATTGATGTTCCTGGAGTCTCTTGAATGTATGGACGAACTTCATTTGTAGGATATACGGTACTAGAGGTGGGGCTGGAACTAGCTCTTTGTCTATTTGTCTATGATAAGGAGTGGTTGTAAGTTAAGGGAACTGCTGCCTCTCTGGACATTCAAAGGACTCTCCCTACATGCTATGGGGTCCTTATATGCAGCATGTTAGGAGTGTAATGCTGTCCAGTAGTGACATGGGCAGTAAAAAAAAAAAAAAAGAGGATACTTATAGGCTCAAATGTAGAGAGATGATAATGATTAGGAGGATGTGTGGTGTGTCTTTGAATGACAACCAGGGAGGCTAGGATTGCAAACTGATAGCTAGGAAAAGGATGGGACTTGAATGTATTAGTACTGCAGTGAGAAGGGTTTGACTGAGATGGTCTGGACATGTAGGAGAATGCTAATTGGATGCAAAGGGTAAGAGGTGTGAATGCTGAGGGTAGGGCTGCAAGAGGCAAACCAAAAAAGACCTGGGACAAGGTCACATTGGGACTGAATAGAGGCTGCTGCAGATCGAGCTTTTAATCTGGACAATATCATGAAAGAGCACTTGAGGTTCCCGCACCTGCCAGACTAGTTTACTAGGTGGCCATAGTGTTCTGCTATTTGGAGAGATTCAATGCAGTCAGACATTTTATTGTGCTAAAAACAAAAACAATATAGCAGGATAAGATAGAATTGTTGAAAAATCTGGACCATGGCATCCCCATGTGGAAGTTGCGTTAACACAAATGGTACTGGTTCCTCAACTGCTTTTGACATCAAAAAGTAATGGGGGGGGGAACTGATTTTCTAGTTTTCTAGGAAGACAGTGATTCAAAAAAGCAAATGAACATGCGAAAAACTATGAAAGATGGTATGGAATGGTTTCAACAGCGTCAGATGAAGTGGACTTATCAGAAAGCTTGATAACAAACCAGGCCGTGTGATTACTCTGAAGGATAGTGGGTCAGAGGTATATTGCTGAAATATAATACATGATCTCCAATGGTCCTAGTTGAATTATTATAAGTAAAATAAGTAGCCTCCGTTAGTCCGGCAAAACGGTTCATCCAACACGGCTCTGGAATGAAGGATGCCAGAAAACTGGTGTTGTACTTATATTTAAAAAATGGGGAAATGAAACTCAGAAGCCTAACATTTATTTCTCTTGATAATGAGCAATTAATAGGAGGGATGCCTTCATGTGGTGGCACCAATACAATAGGACAAAGTATAGGAATGCCCTTCAGCTAACTTTTTCCATATATCCCATGAGGAGGATTTTGGACTGCAGGAGAATGGATATTTCAGCTTGCAGTCCAGTGGGTTCACATCCAAGGGCCTCAACAACTTTAACTGAATGCGGCCCAAATCATGGACTTATAAATCCTGGGTCAATATTTCTCAATCAATATCAGTCTGTAACCAAATTCCTTAATCTCAAGCATTCCCGAGGGCAAAATAATAATCGTAGTTCAGGCTAAAGTGAAATAAGTATACATATAACCAAAAGCCTTCATCCCACATGAGGTGGGTACACTGGCAGAACCATCAATGAAAAAATATCTTGGTACTCACAGATGCCCACAAAGAGCAGCAGAGGCATTGGTGTTAGGGGTTGGTGATGGTGGAGGAGGTGGTGGTGGTGGCAGTGGTTGTGGTAATGGTGTTGGTGGTAGGCACTTGTTGTGGTAGCATTGATGGTGCCTCTTGTTTTCATTTGGAACATGAGGACACTCCCTGAAATCCAATAATATGCCTTAGTGCTCAGGTCTGAACATAAGATAACCCTTTTGCTATGGAGGAGTTATGTCATAAATCTTTTTGGTTTACAATATCAGTGCTGAAGAAGTAAGCCCTCACATGCTGCCAATGACATAACCTGGCAGCTCTACTACCTAGCTGTATAAACCTTCAACTCCTCCCTATTCCCCTAACAGAGAATGGTGTGCTGCAGGAAGAAAACTTCAGCCCACAGCCCATTTAATTCATATCTACACAAGGTTGGATCACAACAAAATAACAACAGCTATATAATAATCATAACAGCTGAGTGATAAATTACAATTAATTTTTACAAACACCCATCCATCATCCAATCCTGTGTCGCCCCATGAGAAGCATAAGAACCTGGGGCTAGGCAAGTTGGTCCTGACATTTAAGATGAGGTTGCCCAGCTTCACTCATCCCTGAGTGGCACATAACATGAGCAATAAACCCCAACCACCCCTTGGATATAAACTTGCACCGGCTCAATCCGACTGGAGCACCATAATTACTCATTAAACCACCAGGCACCATAATTTAGTTATATGGTTACCATCCAGCATAGTAAATGGTTTCCTGATGTACAGCAAACAATTTGGTTTTATCACTCAGTGTGTACTGTACAGTCATCCACAAGCAGAAGGAAGAGGAAAGAAAGAAGGAAAGAAAGACAAAAGAGGGAGTGTAGAGTCACCCGCAGGCAGAAGAGAGAGGAAAGAATAAAGGAAAGAAGGAAGGAAGAGAGGAATGGGCAGTTGCTCGAGAGCAACACTACACTGACTGTACAGTATATTCCCATCTCTCTCTCAGAGTGATGTTTGTTTCCCACTGAAATCGTTTTCTATGTTAGCATAAAGGTGATTAAACATGCTCAGGTCAGGATAAATTAGGTTAGTTATGAAAGGTTAGGTTAGCTTAAAACAGGTCTTTTATTAAAGGTTAGGTTAGGTTAGAACACATTAGGTTAGATATGGGTAGGGTAGAATAAATGAGGATAGGTTGTGAAGATAATTTGGGTTAGGTTTAGATAAACCAACAATGATGATGATAAACCAGTTCTGTACTAAAACGGTGTTTTAGAATGGTGGCTGTCTGTCTTTGGCACTGCTGTGACTGTAAACAAAGACCGATAGTTAAATGCTACCCCCTACTTGTAAAAAATTATAAGCAGCATCGAAACTTGAAAACACACTCAAAAAAAAAAAAAGGGGGGGGGGGGGAGAGTGGCATGTGGGATTTGCCACAAGGGTGTGTGAAGCAATTCCATTTTGTGCAGTGTTTGTGATAAGTGGGTGCATAAGAGATGTAGTGGTAGAGGTAGACTGCGAGGTAATGCTGGTTTCATATGTGCGGTATGTCGAGGTGAACATAAGGAAATTGTCAGGCACGAAATGATTGAACTTGCTGGTGAGTCTCTTGAGAGTAGGGAACAGTTTTGTTATATGGGTGACATGTTATGTGCTAGATGTGGGGATGGAGCTAGTTCTGAGGCTAGAGTGAGGAGTGGTTGGAAGAAGTTTAGGGATCTGTTGCCTCTCCTGACATTGAGAGGGCTCTCCTGCGATGCTCTGGGATCTTTGCATGCAGCATGTTAGAAGTGTGATGCTGTATGGTAGTGACACTTGGGAAGTAAAGGAAGAGAATATTTGCAGGCTCAAACATACAGAAATTATAATGATTAGGTCGACGTTCAGTGCGTCCCTGAGTGCGAGGACTGGGGGGCTTGGTTCACGATGGAAGAGTTGAGAGATTGGGTGGGACTGGAGTGTATTGGTGTTGTGATGGAGGTAGATTCATGGGTAGGTTGAGATGGTGTGGGGACATGGAGAGGACTGGGATGATAAATGGGTGCAGAAAGTGGGAAGTGTTAATGTTAGGGGTAGGGTTGTGAGAGGCAGACCAAAAAAAGATCTGAGATGAGGTCACTGAGTGTGACCTCAACATAAGGGGCTGAAAGGGATGCTGCCAGAGAACACGCAGCAGAGAGAGCTGCCATTAGGTGACCAAGACCAATGACTACATGCATGTTGGAGTCTTCAACAATGCAACAAAAAATGAAACGATAAGGACTTCAATACTTTAGAGAATAAACTGGAGAAAACTATTTTACAAAATATGACAGTCCCAAGTCTCCTTGAAGAGAACAAAGAAAAAAAAAAGATTAAAAACAATATTGATATCACTGGGTGCTCTGAAAACTTAAAAAAAAATATATATAAATTTTTTTAAAGTGAGGAAAACTGTATAATAAGGTTGTCACATGCCTCCTGAAAGGTAAACAAAAAAGTTAGGTACTGTATACAAATTGCTTGAAATTCAGTTGTTTATTTGCATCATGTTAAACTCTACGGTATGATTTTATATTTTTTAAACTGTGCAATATCTGACTTTACTTCAGCTCAAAATATATTTTTCCCATGATTATAACATTTTGATCGATTTTTACTCTGAAAATTGTCCCCTCACACTCTAATCAATGGGGCTGGCAGGTAAAAAATACTATGAAACTAGTGAACTGCAAACGATCTGATGGTCAAATTTTCCAAAAACTACCAAACCATATAAATTCATGTCTACAATCCAGTGTTAAGGTTTTCTAATAATTTATGTGCAATACTGTATATAGATTTATAGGCCTACCTTACCTCTAACACCTCAATCCAAAGACATTTTTTTCATGCTACCAGGTCTACCTTACCTCTAATACTCTAACACTTCAATCCAAAGACATTATTTTCAAGCTACATCCAGACAACTTTAAAATCTATAAAAGCCATATATATTTTACACAACCGCCCTTAATTTCCTAATGTTGTCTGGGGGTAGCACGAATGAAAAAATAATACGACTAGTAAAATATAACACGGTACATCAGACTGAACGGGCAACCAGGTGACGATACCATTTTCGACGCCATTGCCAGAGAAAATAATTTAACCCGTTTTCACCTAAAATTACACTTTAAAAACTTTGTTTTGTGTGTTCCAACTGATCTCGAGTCTTAGTCACACGGCATATTATGCCTATTTCACGTAAAATACGACATGAATGAAAAACAAGAAACAAATAAAGACCATTCACGGGCGACAAAGTCTCACCCCCTCGACGTTCCTGTTCCAGTGATAAGTCAAAACCTATTCAAGGACGAATAAAAGTAAAACATAGTCACCGTAAAATAAGTTAAAATAATGCTTCACAGAATACGTAAGTAGTTTATTCTACAAGGTAAGATTATTTCTTGGTTATTAGGTCCAACAGAAATAACAATAATCAAGTCTACAATCAGTTTTATGCAGAATTTACCAAGACCATTTTGAGTTTTGGTGCCCGGGAGTCGTATTACCAAAGTTAACCATTTTTCTACTCGATGTGATAAATTATTCTATTTATGGTCAACTTTCTTAATTTATCTTGTAGCTGTGGCTTTTTCTATATTACTATGAAGCTCTAATAATCTCCCGTGATTCCAGGTCCTTTTCTGGCTATTTTCTTTCAGAGTACTGTATTTAGCGTCAATCTAGTGTTTTTTGATCTACTTCCATTTAGCAATTATATTAAAGTATCGGTGCAAGATATCTACCTATATTCTTGAAATTTCTTCATATTTATCGGTATTCCGTAGTTTATATCTGTTTTTGCAATATGCTAGAGAGTATTGCTATTCAATAATTCTAGTGGAGTCAGTCTGGCAGCATTGGTAACACTCCTTCCCTGGCATTTAAAGATGGGCGGGTCATGAATGATAGGTAAACTGTTAACTAATCTTCTATGTTATGGTTCATAGGTGGTACGTGGCATGATTATTAATACACAGATGTTTCCACAGGCGCCATGGATTTAATCACATGCAAGAATTCTTAGACAGGTTTGCTTTTAATTGTATTGAGGACTGTTGTTTGTTATAGTCACTTGCCAGAGAATGCCGGTAGACTCTTGATTCATTTAGCCAGTGATCTTCCATTTTTGAGTGTCGTGAGTGAATTGCACAATCTTTAATAACATAAAGGATATTTCCACAGGATCTGGGTTTCGAAAATGAATTTACAAGTATGAAAAATCTCTATTGTAAACTTTTCATTTGTTAATGGGAACTGCAGATTGTCCATATATTATTTTCTTAATTTATCATGTAATAGAATTAAACATACAGAAACTAACCCATCTGTGAAAGCCGTGCACAATAACAATATGAACTTCATTTTTTCTATGTTAGGGCCTCAGCACAATATGTAGCTGTTTCAGAAAAAAAGAAATAAAGGCATTATTTTTTTTTTTACTACAAAAATTTTAATACCACAGAAAATCCTGATCTAACCTTACCTCATTTAATTAATGCAGGTTAGCCTAACTTAACCATATGTAATGTTCATTAGAAAATATAGGCTCCATTATCATAATTTTTTTTTTTTTAACATGTATAGAAAATCATCAGGAAACGATATTAACAAGAAATAGTCAGAAAGTACAATTAAAAATCAGAAAAGGATACTTAATCCCCAATTTAACAAACCCAGTTTACCAAAGAAAATCCTGTTAACTATTCTACTGTATTTTTTTTTTCTTTTTATGTGTCTGACTCTGGGCATAGGCTTCACAGCCTGCTATCAAGGTCCAGCAGTCCTACTTACCATACACCTCTACATGTCACCATTTCGGCGCTAACACCCACCGTCCATATTGAATACATGCTAGGGCTGTCTTATACAGGACTGGTGTATTGGTATTAGCGGGGGTATTTTTACAACATGTCGGCGGGTATTCTGGTAGATCAATAAAGCCTGCTTTAATGAAATTAAAATCCTTAAACTGTTCCCTTCCACAGCGAGGATTTGAACCTATGTCTATGTCTCTCTGTCCACTGTTACTGCCCAATGTCACAGCCATCGACAATAATTCCTTGTTTTTATTTACTTTTTAATGATCACTTGTTAAATCAGCTGGAAATTTCAGAAAACTTGCTTATTAAAGATCCATTCCTGCCCATAAAGCAGATTTGCCACATTCTCTGGTTCTGCAGTACCAGTTATATGAAAGAAGTTTGTGATATTTTGGAAATGTCCTTGATTTACAGTGAGGACTGCATGTATAATATTTATGGGATATGTGTGTTTTCCTTGCTCTTTGAACCTAGACTCACTGTGAAAGTGTGTTTTTGTTGCTCTTTTAACCCTACTGCAGTGTGTATGTGTTTTTCTTGCTCTTTTAACCCTACTGCAGTGTGTATGTGTTTTTCTTGCTCTTTTAACCCTACTGCAGTGTGTATGTGTTTTTCTTGCTCTTTTAACCCATCCTCACTGTGTGTGTGTGTGTGTGTGTGTGTGTTTCTCTCTCTGAACCCAACCACATTGTGTATGTTTTTCTTGCCCTTTGAACCCACTCACTGTGAATGTGTGTATTCTTGTTTCCTATTGAATGCTATCACAGTGTGTGTTTCTCTTGCTCTTTGAAACCCACCTTACTGTATTCATAGGTGGGAAGTGAGCTGATGATGATGATACTGGTTTACATACATATATTCATCTCACAGAGCAGTTTTCTTGCTCTTATGGATCAGGGTGTCTTCATGCATGACTTTTTGTTTCAGGTGCCTGGTGGTCTCTTAGTCAAAATGCCTCTGTTGGGGTGACGGCCTTGATTACATTCAATTCCCAAGAGGTGGCTGGAGGTTTTTGATCAAGTGGTGCCACCTGGGGAAGAACGCACTACAGGAACCAAGGTAAGGAACTCGGGCTGGATAGTCAGAAAGTCCTTGGTATATGTGTGTGTGTGTGTATGCATGTGTCAGATCGGGGGGGTGAATGGCAGTTTGAGTTCCATTGGTATTGCTATGCCCAAGAGTTCACAGACAATCCTTGCCAGGATTGTGTTTTGCCTTTCATATTTCTCAGTCCTCCCAGAATGACAGAGTTCCCTTCCTTCCCATACTCTGTTATGTGCTTCATATTGTTATCACATGGTTGTCAGAAACCAGAGCCAAGAGCTTGTTACCAAAAAGACTCATCCTTTGTGCCACTAGCATTCTAACACTGACAGTAAGAACTCCTTCTCTTTCTTAAAATTACCACTCCAGATCCCAACACATACCAATGTTGTAATGATAATCAAATGGCACAAGATGGCGAGTTCTGTGTACTGCGAGATTACCTACCCACCCACACATCAGTCACCCTTTTACAACCCCACGAAGAGCATAAGGACCTGGGGCTTAGTGGACTGTATGGAGAACTACCCTTTTGTATTCCTCCAGTCTCCTTTTGGGGGATATGGATGGGACTGAGAAATGTTAATATAAGCAGGCAGCTCCTCCCCCCAGTCCTATTGGTGCCACAACATGAATGTGTCTCTCTCCAGCACTAATACGGTGGGGGTTAAAGATCAGTACTGAACTCCTCCACAAAGAAAGGGTTAAATCATCAACATACCTGAGATATCTAAAAACTTGTCATATTTTAGAGGCCCTCTGTGCCTGCTACTGCTGTGGTTGGTGGTGGTGCTGCCGCTGCTAGGATTGTTGCTGTCACCACTGTTGCCACTGGGGTTGGTTGATGCTGCTGCAGTGGCTACGATTGGTTGGTGCCACTGCTGCTGCAATGGTTACGATTGGTTGGTGCCACTGCCGCTGCACTGGTTACGATTGGTTGGTGCCGCTGCTGCCAGTGAGGTTGGCTGGTGCTACTGCTGCTGCTGCTGCTGGGCCTGTGTCATTGGACTCCAGCTGCTGCTGCTGCTGCTGCTGCTGCTACTACTGCTGCTGCAGCTACTACCACCCTCCTGAAATATGTGAGTTGCACATTACAGTAATTGGTTTGTCCACCTTGACTTGGCAGATATTTTTGTTCTTTGGTGGCCTAATTCCCATAATTCAGGAGCAGATTAAGCCAAGAATAGCAATACTGTGGCTCTGCATCCTTTCCAAATCACTTTTAAGCCAAGTTGATGTGGACAGGGTATGTTAACAGTTGCTCCCCTACTTAGGAAAGTTTTCTTGAGAATTCCACATCCCATCCTTGGGTGGGAAAAGGAGTTAGGGCTGTTAGGGCTGATGATGATAATTGTGATCAGTGGCAGTGCCAGGCTCCATAACTAGATCATTCCACCACTGGGGTATACAAGTCCAGTTACCTCATCTAGGTGCTCATTCTACATGCTATTGGCAATAGTGATGATGATGCAGTGCCAGGAATCAGTTCTTGACACTCAGGTTGACAGCTAAGCAGTAAAACAAACCACCAGGCCTAATCAAATCTCAAGCTAGTAAATCATTAATCTTGTCACCAGCAAAAGTTCATAGCTCAAAATAATGTTTGTAAGTGGGAGAGCAACTGTCTTTATTCCATCTAACACCAGATTATTATTTTTTTAACTGAGGGTGATTCTTGGGGGTCTAAGGAAGATTATGATCTTTAGTTTATAACCTGTGTATTTATATTAGTCTGCAGGTCTACATCCTTCCCATTACACTTTTTCATGACTAGCATTATTCTATTTGATAAACTATAACTATTGTTGAGAAGGTAATTTTATGCCAGGTTAGAGTAACAAGAGTACAGTATATACTAAGCAAATTCCCCAGGTATACCAGTAGCAGATAGTTTTGAAACCTTTCCATTGCACTTCTTCATGATTAGCATGTCTTCTTGCTAAGCTATTGCATCAACTCAACATTATTTCAAGTTGATAGACAGATAGATAAACATTACACATGCACATGGATAGTAGCTCGACAAGTACACAGATAGATATATAAACATGACACAGATACATATAGGTAGTAGATAGATTGTCACAAGTGTTAGCTAGATATAATGCTGGAATTTTTAGACAGAAAGGTTCCCCATGTTATTTTTTATGCCTTTGACCGCTAGTACAGTATTTCCCACAGTTGAACAATATCTGGTGTTAGTTCAGTGAAATGGATTGTCTTCTTTGTGGCTGTGGTGATTTCCTAACATAATTTCTTAGCAAGCCTCCTATGCCACCAATAAGACACCCCAGTGAATCATGCATGTGATTATTAACTGATTACTGTATTATTATTATTATTGTTATTATTATTATTACTGTTGTTGTTTGTGATGTACTTGCAAGAAGTGCAGTGGTTTGCCCAGTTGTTTCAGTTCAAATGCTTATGATTGGCATACTGTACTGGTATATATTGTAAGCTCCCAAATCAGATGATCAATTTTCCAAAAACCTCCACTTACCAATATATTTTTCATGCAGATTTCCCTTCAGCATTACCTGTGCTTGAGATTATTCCCTGAACTTTTGGAGGTACTTGCTGTGTTTTCTGTTTCAGTCACCCACACCAATCGACCCTGCAATGTTGACAGTTCTCTTTTTATACAAATCTCGGCCTTGTCAGTTACCCCTTGTCTGTAGTTAACTTTATCTTTCCATCAAAGTGTGTGCGGCAGGAAAAGCGATTACGGTATTCTTAACATCAAAAAGAAATTGGATGTACTTTTTAAAATATGCTAAAAGTTTGAGTAAGGTTAGTAACAAGTGTGGTAGAGTGTTGTTGGCATACTTTTGCACATGCCTGTACATCACAAACACATGCAATAAGTCCTGGTTATATGCCACAGATGCTCAAAATACAGGGTGGTTCATATATAACATGTCCAATTACACGTGTTTTGTTCTTTCTTTTTGGACCATACCTTACCCCATCCTTAGGTGGGAAGAAGAGGTTAGGATGATGATGATTATGATTGCAATGATGAGAATAATATGATGGCTGATGTTGATAATTATAATGATTATGATGATGATGATGATGATGATGACTGATGTGGTAACGGCTCAGTCAGCACTACCAATGTCTACTGTGCATCATTTTTTTTTCCACAGCCCTTCCTTACTTTATAGGGGTTGCTTGTTTGCATTATTTTTTATAAAGTAATTAAATATCTCCTCTTGCATTTGCTTCCAGTTTTTGCATAAGTTCACTCATTTTAAGTAAGCAGAAATTTTTCCCCCCCTCTGATTTTTATCTATTTAATGCCAGACACCTCAATCTCATAAGAGGTGGCCACAAACAAATTAACTTCACATCACTCTGTCTTATGCCATTTGACTTCCCTCTCCCCAACTCACACTCTCCTCCCTTGTATCTCCCCACTCCACTCTTCCATTCAGCCTTAGTTTCTCCCTCCTCCTCTCCCCTGCCACCTCACTCACATGCATTCTTCTAGTCAGTCTCTCATTCTGCATTTTCTCTACATGGCCAAACCATCTTAAAGTATTTCTCCAAACAGTACCACAACGCTTCCTTACTTCTTCATTTGTCTTTCTGTCTGCTCATAAAACTCCACACAATCCTACTTCATTTCTACTGCTCTCACCCTTGATATGTGTCCTTCCAACAGAATCCAAGCTTCACTTCCATGCTCACTTCCCTATTCCTTATCACAGCTTTCAATGATTCAGCAACCATTCTACCTTGCTGTACCCTTTCAAGCACTTACTTCCATCCTTACTTATCACACTACATTACTTAAGTACTTGGATAGTCTCATTCTCGACGTCCTCACCATCCAGTCTCACTGTGTATGTTGTGACTTCTTTTCCCTCAAGACCATAGTTTTACTCTTCTCTTCATTCTCTTTTAGATTCCATTTCCTACTTACATCCTCAGACTCATTCACCAAGCCTTGCAGTTCACATTCATCCTTACTTAACAATACAGTATCATCAGCAAGCAACAGTTCAGAAAGCTTCCACACCTTTCCCTCTCTCATTAGGCACTCAATATATTCACTTCTCTACCTGTTATCTCTTATAGCTCCATCCGTATACAAATTGAACGACCAGAGTCATGACACACAGAAACATGACATGAGGAGACATGACACACACAAAAATATAACACAAGGAGATATGACACACACACACAATGCAGACATGAGATTTTTTTCTTTATACAGATTTACTTCCCATACCCCACTGGCAGAATAAGATAGCAATGTGGCCCAACATCCTTTCCATAGCACTTCTTCATGTCTAATACCATAATACAGTACAGTCTTGTCTCAAATAGCATTTACAAAGGAAAGATAGTAATTTGATGCCCTTACCTTAACTGGAGCATAGTTGAATACCTGGTAGCTATTTATGAAAGTCGTAAAAATACCTGCACCCCCATACTAGCGGACTGAGCCGATAACATGCAGTATATATATATGGGCAGCCCTGTATTTTGGTTTAGTAAATTGTGGACTGCTGTTGCTGTGGTCTTATATTCCTCTGTAGTAGTGCTGTAACCAAACCACTTCTCTGAAGCAATATAGCGTCAACGTCAGCATTACCACTGGGGGTAGGGGGTTTTCAAGAATTCTCCCCCAGTATCCCTGCTTGTCGTAAGAGGCGACTAAAAGGGTTGGTGATGGGTTAATGCCCCACCCCGTAAAAACAACTAACTAAAAATACGAACAGGAAGCCTCGGACCAGGACTGACCAAAAGTTGACGACAAAGGAACAGACAAAGGATGAGATAAAGATTGCGACCTGGAATGTGAGGGGTATGAATGATGAGGTGAAAGAGAGAGAGATTGTACAGGTGCTTGAGAGTGCGAAAGTGGATATATGTGGAATAACTGAAACTAAATGGCGAGGTGAGAGTGTGAGAGAATGGGAATATGGGTGGGGTATATGCGCAGGAGTGGGTGAGAATGAGAGGGCGAAAGAGGGAGTGTGTATTGTTGTGAGCAACAGGTGGAAGGAGAATGTAAGAGAGTATGGATCAGTTGGGTCAAGGATTGTGTGGGTAAGAGTGAAAGTTGGACTACAAATGTGGGCAATTGTGTGCGTGTATGCGCCAACGCAAGATCGTGTAAGTAGAGTGAGAGAAGAGTTTTGGACAAATGTGGAAGCCTGCTTGGAAAAGTTTGAAAGGAATGAGAGAGTGTTTCTGATTGGAGATATGAATGGAAAAGT
>JAGKTI010007127.1:22807-38049 GCA_018397915.1 Birgus latro
ATGGCAGGGGACAGAGTGACATGGAGGCAATTTGTTTGTGGCCACCCCGTTCGGGATTGAGGCGTCTGGCAATAGAATAGTCAGCATTTTTGCTGATATGGTATTTGCTCCTTGACTAAGTAAAACAGTGTCAGTTGTTTGTAGCTTATCTGTGTGTGCTGATCACCTAGGTTCTTGAATGAGATGCCGCTTAATGAGCTGTGTAATTTTGTGAAGGATATATGCTTGTCATATTCCAAAGTAGACTGCTGGTAGCAAGATTCACACACACATCTGAAAAAGATTATTAGAGGTTAATTTGTGTTGTAGGGATAATTTTGGAGCTTAACTCTCTCCCAAAAGGTCATATTGCTTTTTTCTTTCATTAAAATCGAGTATTTAGTTTCTCTAACATTGACTATGATTCTTAAGAATGAAAGTGAGCCTGAGACCACCACAACAGCCTGTATTATCAGTCCAAAAGATCATAAATAGATGTGGTAGATAAAAGGACTTGTCATAGTGCTTTTTTACCCAACAATAACAATAGGTGTTTTGCATATATTATCCTGCCTGAAATATTGGTATTTGTAGTGTTTTATGCCTGTTTTCTTGTACTGATATGTTATTCTTGCAATTTTATTATTGCCATATCATAGTGATGTACTGCAGTCTGCCACAGGAAGAACTATGTGGAAAAATATGCACCTATAACCCTTGTTTGGAAGATTTTAATTGGCAACAGGTCAACTTTGAAACTGTCGTCCTCAGTCTTTATTTTCCTCCACCTATGACCTCCAGTCTTTTAAACGCAATATTTGCAGGAATCTCAAAATTAACGGATCTTGAATTAGTCTCTCTTTTGTTTATTTCTTAAAGCTTTGTTTGTACTCTGCATTAAGAAAAAAAAATGCCCCGAACAGCTTTGAGAAATTAAGAACTAACGAGCATCCTCAGTTAACTATTAATGGGCATCTGAGGTGTTTCCTTTCATTTATATCCAAGAATAACAACCATTCTGAGTTGATTCCCTTCATTAAACATCCCCATTTGATTCCCTTCATTTATGTCAGAGATTAATGAGTTAAGAATTTTCCCTTCATATACTGTGTACAGCATGAACATTTGTTAATACAGTTTATGTTTTCTGTTAACTTTTTTTTTCCCGTGGCTGACTGTACGTTTATATATTGATGTGGGTATGTTTTTTGGTGCTTGATTATGTTGATCTATTCTGTAGTCAGTTTGTTTTCACCTGACAGAGATTCATTACCTCTTAGCCCAGTTGATGGCCAAGTGCTGTCACACTAGAGTTAATTGGACTAGTATCCAAGGAGGCTCATCACTACCTCATCAGAAAGGCTTTTAGAATTATATACAACCATGATTTAGTACTGAAGTTATAAAAGTTAGCTGGCTTTGTCAGATGAAAACAGACTGACTACAGTCATGTATGTGTTGAATAGTATTATTTAATATTTACTTTTCTGCACCCTTACTATGCCCTGCTGTCCTTGTCCTGTCCTCCACCCCTGCTGTACCGTCATACACTCCATTGCACATTTACTTTGCCCTACCCTACCATCTCTGCCATGTTCTGCTGTTCTTGCCTGGTTTTGTCCTGTCCTGCCCTGTCATCTCTGCTATGTTATGCTGTTCTTGCCTAGTTCTGTCCTGTCCTGCCCTGCCATCTCTGCTGTTTGGTTATTTTTGCCTTGTGTCCTGTCCAGCCATTCTTCCCCTGCCATCCCTCTGAGATACCTAAGTCCAAATATTTTTCAGCAATCAGCTTCTCTATATATATATATATATACTGATATATGTATTACAAAGTGATATGACCTTCATATTGTGTACAAAATGTGGACTTTGAAAAAATATCAGTGAATAATACCAAGACATACATGAATAGTACGAAGTGATGTCTCCTTCATACTATTCATGTCTTCGAATTATTCTGATATTTTTTCAAAGTCGACATTTTAATATATATGTAAAAAAAAAAAAAAATGTAAAGAAAAGGTACATAATAAAGACAATGTAATATAATGCATTGGTTTTATTTCCACTATGTATACACAAGAGTGATGGAGGTCAAAAAATAAACTATCTCGATAAATCGGCCAGAGAAATACGGACTGGTAACCCAAGGTGTGAGGGTTGCCAGTCCGTATTTTCGTGGCCGATTTATCGAGATAGGTTTGGTGCCCCTGACTTTTATGCTTCCAAGAGCGTCCCCTTCTCAACACCTGTTAGATGCCATTTCTTATATTGCTCTGCCCAGCTAAAGCCGAGCAGAGCTATACAAGAAAACATGGCAAGAAACAGAGGATGAGAAGGGCTGTATTAACATGCATTGCTAAACACACTGTGCAACCATATGCAGCCTGTGTTTGCATTAATGCATGTTAAAGATCAATACAAAATATTTTCATACACAAAAATCACATCCTACTCATATCATTTAAAAACTGATCAGTGCAAGAATATTTGTCACCACGGCATCTAACAACTCAAACCAATTAACCCCTTCAATATGAGAACACTATTCCTCCTAATGCCACACGATCTTATTCAGCTTAAGGGGATAACATACTGGAGGGGTAGGGCATGAACAGCACACCATGGCTGGGTATTGCAAGGTAGGTCAGACCCACGAGAGGAGGGCGGGATAAGATAGGGCTGGTACGATAAAGCCTTCCTAAGTTGAAAAATAGTATGGCGGCAGCAAGAATAAGCCATTTTAAACTCATCTGGGACAGCAGCAATAAACTGAGAAATGACATCAGGGTGTTCAATGGGTTTAAATATACTAACTTGCACTGGTTGGGATGCATGTTAAATGTCCATTAACAAATACATTCCACTGAACGTAATTTTATACTCTTTACTGACTTAGCCCAATTTTTCATTCTTTTCCAGCTGTGTCACATAACTCGAGGCATAGAAACGCAATGAAATGGCTCAAAATCATTTTCACACTGTGTGTGTGTGTGTGTGATTAGTATGTTTCAAGATTCTACTATTACAACTCTTAATTCAGGCTGGAAAGATGAAAATTTTAGGCCAAATTAAGTTCAGAGTATAATCTCAGAATACAAATAAATCTTAACAAATATATAACTCATGGATGTGAAGGTGTGGACAAGCTCTTTATATCTATCTATTGCCAGATGCCTTAATCGCTTAAGGGGTGGTCACAAATTAATCACCTGTATGTTGTACCCTGCTATTTCACTACCCTACCCCCAACTTACATCCCCTCCCTCAAAAACCTCTCTACTCTATACCTCCACCTCTCTCACATTCTCTCTCTCTCTCACACAGTTTCTGTCTCTCTCTCCCCCTCAGTCTCCCTCTCTCGGTCTCTCACTCTCTCTCTCTCTCTCTCTCTCCCACTCACCTCCCCCCTCCAACTTACTCCCCCCTCTCTCATACACCTCTACTCCATCCCAACGTCTCCACCTCACTCATGCTGTCCTAGTTAGTCTCTCCACCTCCCAACTTACAACCTCCTCCCCTCAAAGACCGCACCTCCATCCCTATCTCATCCTCGGTCTGTGTCTCAGTCATACACTCCTAGTTAGTCTTCCCCCCCCCCCTACTTACACCCTCCCCTCTCAGATGGCTCTCCACCCCATCCCTCCACCTCACTCACATACACTCTCCACGCCAACCCTCACCTCACACACACACCTAGTCAGTCTCCTACTCTTCATTCCTCCAACTTACTCCCCCCCCCTCTGATGTACCTCTCCATCTCTCCATCTCATCCTGCCTCCATCTCACTCATACCCCCCCTAGTTACTCTCCCCCCCCCCCCCCAACTTACACAACCCTCTCTCGTATACTTATCTACTCCATCCCTCCACTTCTCATACACATTCCAGGTCAGTTCTCACACTCTCCATCCTCTCCACTCTAGCCCTCCATCTCAACTTCGGTCTCCCAATTCAAATTTTATAGCAAAGGCAACAGAATGACTTATACCTGACTAGACTCATGTGGGATGCTGGCATAAAATATCTAACACTAATAGAGCTTCCCTTAAAAGAAAAAAAAAAAAGCCACAAGCTATATATTTGACAAGTGACATTTCTCGCCTTTAAGACTATCATCCCTTAAAAAACATTGAAAAAAAGAAAAGTTAGCTTAAGCTCTTATGAATAGCCTCCTACAGTTTACACCCTTTAATTTCTTGACCATATAATAAATAAACACGCATCTTAACTGAAAAGGACTAACTTAAATTCATCACTCCTGGTTCAGTGCAAGCAGGCAACTAATAAAGTACTGTACATATAAAAGCAGCACGCTGTTCCTTGCCTACCCAGCCATTTCATACCCATGCAAATGGTCTAAGTTCATGATAGATTAACACTATAGCAACAAATTTTTAGGCAACGTTTCCAAAAATATTTGAATAAAAAAAATATGCAAGGAAGATGGAATCAAATGCTAGAAAACCTGAAAGACTGTTCCCTCCAACAAAAAATAAAAAGTTGAGAACCAAATTCAAGATCCATTAATTTAAAGATGCCTGGACACAGTCCTTTAAACAACTGAAGGGTCATGGGCAACAGGAAATCAAAAGGAAGGCAGTTCTGGAGCTGATGTGTTGCATATATGAAGGACTGGGAGTAACGGTTAACTCTTTCACTGGAGTTGGACAGAAAAGGGACGAGAGTTTGTCGCTTAGACGCGTGCTACGCATCTGCCAGTGGCGGAGAGATGCAAGCAGAAATCTAAAGGAACAATAACCATTGACGTAGCAACAGAAATGAGATAAAATGCAACAGTATAAGTCAGATGGAATAAAAACTGGCACGATGCACCACTGTGCCACTAAGCAGACCGTTGATAAGTTTCGAATAATTATTTTTTGTTTGCATCGCGAGCATGGATTTTTTTTTTTTCAGCTGCAGATCTCAGGTTGTGTTTGAATCGCAAAAATACTTCACTTATTGACAAAATTGACGGTGTTTAAAAGTCACAATTAATTTAACTACACCCCAAATTAATTCTACGACTGCAATGTCAAACTCAAGCTGTTTTTCATATTACCATAGTCTTAAAGGCAAAAAAGTACTGCACCAGATAAAATATTAAAACATATATATAAAACAATCATTTATTGGAATAAAGAAAATATTTTATGGTCAACACATATACAGCAAATACATAAGTAATGGATGTGGGATCATGAGAGCCACAATATACCCAATCTACAAGAGTGAATAAGTGCTGAGGAATCAAAGCGTTTTACTGACAATGGGCAAGAGATGCTACCACATCCACAAATACATACAGTGCATATACAGATGTCCTCATTTAAGGTCACAGGCAGGGTCTAAATCAAGTCTTCCTTCAATACAGCTGGTAATGGAAAAAATTTTTCCCCTGCTTAATAAGCTTATAATTATTGGTACACCTTTTTCAGACGACAACTGCCCTTCCACCCCCCCCCAAAAAAAAAAGAGGGGGGAGGAGGCTGCATTGTTATATAATCCTTCGTTATGAGGTACTGGTAAGTCTCCTTGATAACCATTGTTTCATATTGTTTATAAAGGCTCCAGCATGCTTGCATGAGTCAGCCTTGGCCACCCAGTGGCAACTCTCCATGGTACTCTATATATGGTAGACTCTGTCCAGCCCCTTATCCCCTGAGGTCTCATTTTATGTTTTCATCCCAGGTTATGCTTAAGTCTGCCTTTCACAACTCTGCCCTCAACATTCACACGTCTCACCCTCCACACCCAACTGCCATCATCCATCCTCCTCATATGCCCAAACCATTTCGATATACCCCTCTTCTTCACAACACCAATACATTCAAGTCCCATCCTTCCTCTTAACTCTTCAATCGAAATCCAAACATCCTCCAAGGACTCATTCAAGGATACACAACACAAATCTAATCTCACCACCATAAAGCATTACACTCCCAACACAAGTTGCATACAAATATCCCTTAGCACTTAGCACTGAGGGAAAGCCCTCTCAATGTCAGAAGAGACAACAGCTCCCTGAACTTCCTCCAATCACTCCTTACCCAAGCCACAGAGTTACCACCAGCACACTTCCAGCACACAACATATCTCCCAAATAACAAAACTCCTCACACTCAAAAGACTCACCAGAAAAATCAATCTTTTCATAAGTCATAACTGACAATCTCCGCATGCTCTCTGACAAACCGCACACACTAACTAAATCAGCATTTTTAAGTCTACCTCAGTTACCACTACATCTCTTATGCAACCACTTATCAAATATTACAAAAGATAGAGTTACTTCCCAAACCATTGTTAAACTGCACATGACCACTCTCCCTCTGCTTTGACAGTACCACCACCAGCCTTAGATATTACTTCTGTTAACTTGTCACATCAACCCTCCCATCTGATTACACACTGCCATCAAATGAGACCAAAGGGAAATACGGGTCTGTCAGGTTTGAAAACATGCTACAGATGCAAGTATAACAAACTTAATAGGCAATGGAGAGGAATGCCTTCATGAGGTGGCAGTCTCCTTGGTTACCAGCCATATCAATGTGGTATGAAAATAAGACTTTACAGGCACAAGAGACTTGCTTTCCTGAGTCATCTTGGTTACTAGTTCCTCAGGTGTTAAGAGGTGGTACCCATTTACCCTATGGAGAACTCCCTACTTCTTCCTAACCTCCATCATTCTGTTTCTTTCTGTCCTCTCTTCCTACTTCTCCCTTTCCTTCCTGTCACTTTTCAGTCTTTCGACTTCAGGTGGTTCTACATTGACAGTCAAGCCTAATGTTTTCCTGCAATCCAAAACCATTTACAAAGCTGACTAGTAACCTTATCACCAGATAATGGGGTGATGTGGAGCTCCTGTTAACTGGGTGGAGATGCAGTTGCGGCATCTATCCAGTAACTAAACCTCCACACTTTTCCTTGCTCCTTGCTGTTGCAGGGTGCTGTCTGATGCAAGGGGACATTGGTTCACTGCATGGGGAGGCCCTGCAAGGGGCTGTTACTTGCCTATCGTTGATGGAACTGCTTGGCCAAACAGACTAGGGGTGATCAACACCTAGTCCCTCAGTTCAGAATCCCAATAAACAAAACTTCCCTCCCCTCCCTAAAAATATTGGTGGACGACAGGAGTCTTCTTTGTTACTAGTCATATTAACCCTCCCCATAGGCACTAGACAGGGCATGAGTCTTGTTACAAGTTATATAACTCCCTATCTTCCTAGTAGATAATGGTGGACTATAGGTGAAGGGCAAATTCAACATGCAATCCACCATATTCAAGCTTAAATAAGCCTGGGTACAAAATAATTAAGTACTTCATGACTACCATATACACGAGCCTGGGGACTGAGTAAGCTACTTGGATTATTTAAAAAAGAAAAAAAAAAACTTTCTGTATATACACCAATAATTCTTTCACTAACTTTCCACAGCAGTTAGTGACTAGCACAAACAAGGACTTTCTGTATATACAACTATAGTTCTTTCATCTTAACTTGGCTTTAATTCACTTAGCAGCTTAATTCACTTGGTTCAGCAAATTCACTTGGTTCAGGACAAAAAAAAAAAAAAAAAAACAGCAGTGGCTCTGGATCCTCTCCACAGGACTTCTTCGTTTCCTGCATCACATTTTAATCTACTGTTATAGTTAAATGCATAAGATTTAAAGATGGTGATTTTAGGTCAAAGTTAATCCCTTCCCAATGCACATGGTGACTAGCATGGCAATTTTAGGTCAAGGTTAAACCCTTTCCACAGCACTTCTTGGTGAGTAGAATGGTAATCTTAGGCCAAGTTAAAGCAAAAAAAAAAAGATACAGTTTGAACATTACCAATTTTCCTGGAACATAAGGAATTCCCCTTTACACAGCTGGCTTGATCCTGTCGTCTTGATATCTTCATCTTGTTAGCAGTGAACTCACCTCCTGTAAGTATGGAAAGACATTAGTTGGTCTGTTTTCATCTCATGGAACTGAACAATTCCTGAAACTGAAATACTAAGTTGTGGTCAGGCACCAACCCAATGGACCACTAGGCACCCAAACTCACTAAGTCACCAGGTACTTCAAACCCATGAACCACCAGGCACCTAAACACACTAACCTAATCTAAACACACACACACACACACACACACACACACCTAACGAATTGTAACAATTGTCAAATGGATAATCTACAGATCAGAAATTTAAAATTCCGTACCTAAATAAAGAAAGTACCTTCACAGGCCTGCAGCAAAACTAATACAGCCAATTTTTAAAAGTTTCTCTTCGAAACTCAAAGAATGCGAAATTATTTTATTAAAATGCCTACTTATAGCCAAAACTGAAACTGCTATGCCTAGTTGACATGTCAAATCAACTCAGACTTTTCAAGCTGAGCAACTCTGTATTTCATATGTTACTTAAATGTCTCTTAGACAAAATTGAAAATCGTCTAATTGATGCAAAAGCTGACGCAACTGCTTACTTGTTTTATATAGCCCTTTCACCCAAACCAAAATTCCCTGCCCTTCCTACACCCATCAACTCCATTGCAATAAGTGTCATTTCCGTCTAACTATTTTTTGTACTACATATGCAGGCCATTTGCTGGGGCCAGCAGCTATTTACAGCTAAGAAAATCTCTTGGGATAAAGATGCCTCAGGATTTGAAATCATCTGCATTGTTTTATTAACAAATTCTGTATTAGAGTCAAAAGACCTATGCTCAAAACAGTGTTTGACAAACAGGTAAATATTTCAGCCATCATCCTAACCAACCAACTCACTCTTACTTCATAACTTTACCTAACTTTTATCTTAACCAAACAAACACCGTTGCTGCTGCATGAATCAACTACGGTATACACCTGAACTACATATAATATACTTAAAGAGGCATCCCGTGATCAGAAAAAAATCATACTTAATTACCTTCAAGTGCAATGTGTCACACATTCGACTAGACTGAGGCAGAAACCTACCCGAGGCTTCCCCTCAAATGTGATCGCTACAGCACTGACCTACTAACATACAAACTTTGATACTGCTGCAGTTAAAACAAAAAAACTACTGAGAAATTCCACAGGTACTCTGAAATTAACTTCAGGGCAAAATTTGTTGTAATTCCACTTACTGTGCACCACGTTGCCACCCCACCACACGGCAAGTTTTGTTTACTTGTATTCGCTATAGTAATGAGTCTTGTAAAATTTTCTGAACAGCTCTAGATATCTCGTATATTTTAGCCTGCCATGGAAAATTTTATTCACGAATTATTCAGTGTTTACAAATGGAAAAACAAGCTATCATATGAATATTCAAGTTTGTTGCACGAAAGTGGTCTTTTGTGGCGTTTATCTCCTTTCACATTCCAATACTATTTTACGCCATAACAAGCAACCGTACGTCAGACGCTCATATTCGGCAATACTGGCGTTTAGTTTTTCTAGTACAATGATGATGGCCAAAGTTTTAAGGAAGGCAAGAACTGTAAACACAGCTAATATACCTAACGATAATCCATCCTTCTCCTTGTGCCTCAATGTTTGTCTATAAATGTATTTCTACTGAAGTAACTATGGATTGCATAAGAATGCTAGAACAGTAAAAAGAATTTTTCCAAGCTGGAAAAAGTCAATATCCATTCACTGAATGATCCCTGGACTCCGTATTTAAAT
The DNA here is from genome assembly GCA_018397915.1 of Birgus latro. NCBI lineage: Eukaryota > Metazoa > Arthropoda > Malacostraca > Decapoda > Coenobitidae > Birgus > Birgus latro. Next base: position 32,461 of record JAGKTI010007127.1, read on the forward strand.
GACTGTCACAGGCAGAAAGAAAAACTCTCATAGGCAGAGGGATAATCAGTCAGTCACTCACAGGCAGAGAGGAGAAAGTCGGTCAGTGACAGGCAGAGAGGAAAACAGTCAGTCAGAGGGAGAAATACTGGGATTATTTCAAAATGATATGTACTTCTAATTCCTCAACTCAACTAGCACCTATTAGCGATTTATTCATGGTTTTATTCTTGCTGCCACCAGGCAATTTTACAACTTAGGAAGGACCTATAGCTATGATGTTGAAGGATTTATGTAACAATAGGACAGTAAGGTATACGCATAAATCATTGAGGAAGAAGCAAAGTGTTAATGAAAGCTATATCTTCCACTAAAATATTTATATGATGAATACACTATAAGTTATTTGATTTAACTTATGAAACTTATGTATAAATTTGCTTAAAAGTTGAGGTTTTACTATCAACACTGCTTCTGAATACGAGGTGTTAGGGACTTTTTTTTTTTTTTTAGGCAAAGAAGAAGGAACCAAAGACCATGGGCCCACATACTGTTCCTTCCAAGAAAAAACAAAGGATGGGAGCTCAAGCAGATTCTGGTTTAACCTGTAGAATAAATCACTAAGGAAGAGGTATTACAGAGCTCTCACTTGTTTTAATTCACTCCTGCCAACACCCAATGATTTTATCTAGCTTTGGGGGATATTTTCTTCACTCAAGGGGTAATAATGGCTATCACTTTTGTTCCAAGCCCCCAAAGCTCATTAAAACAGAAAAGTTAGGAATGAAACAAGGCAGAAAGGGTGACAATGATAATTTCGAAGGCAATGATTGTTAGCATAGCCAGTTTATCTGCTACGTACCTACTGCAGTTAGCGTTGCCAGTTTCACTGCTACATACCTACTGCAGATAATCTTACTTAGAAAAAGTGAGTTTTTAACAACATTCTGCAAGATTCTTGACACGAGCTTCCTCAGCTATTTACGCACAGGTTTTAGAGCATTTTGTCTAACACCTTCTGAGGCAAGTTTTGCAGGCAAGTGGCAATTAGCAAAATCTAGTACCATGGCAATACTTCAAGAAAATGACACAAAATTTATAGCGTTCTCCAATAAGCCCACCAATGGTTATTTAACTGGCTGGGTATCTATGTGATTAAGTATAACATATGTACCATTTTAGTATCCAGATGAGATGCTCCCCCATATCAAAGGTGGTGGTGGTGGTGGTGGTGGTAGCTTAATAGCAAGGGTGGCCTTCTCTGCTACCAAGCTGTCCCTGCTCAAACAGCCCTGAAATACAAATACAAGTATGCTCTAGAACTCACTAACCCTTTAACAATAACGACAGTGCTACCTCATTTACGCTGAAGGACATATGGCTGCATCTAATCCATCCATCTCAAGGAGTATCAGTTACGGTAAGATTCTTGGAATACAGTTATGTACCCATCCCTCAAAAGATGGATATAGGACTGCAGAAAGGTAATTTCTGCCTCAGGTCGATTCACAAGCAGATTAGCATGAACCCACAACTGAGTTAAGGGCTCTAGTAAACAAATTTCTCAGTGAAAAATATATTAAAATTTGTACAGTAACAAATGCATCTATTAAACTGTATAATGCTACTTCCCTATTCAGATTAAGCTAATGCAAAAACTGAACAATCTAGTGACAATCTTTATTTTCTTCATCCCAATCTTTTCCACCTAATGATGGGATGAGGTGGGTGCAGAAAGCAAGGACAGAACAAAACTAAGGGGAGTAGTTATATCTAGAACAGCTCAGTCTCTTTATCCACCTATGGATGGGATGAGGCACGGTACAGAAAGCGTGAGAATTATCCAACATTTCCTTCATATGTTCATTTATAATTGCTCCAATATGCTTGCATACATCGGCCAAGGTCACCTAATGGCAGCTTTCCATGCTGCTGCTTGATCTCCAGCAGCTTCTTTATTCAGCCTCTTATCCCTGGTCACATTATGACCATCCCAGGTCTTTCAGCCTTCCTCTCGCAAATTTACGCTCAACAACACATCTTACCCTCCGTACTCAGTTGTCATGCTCCATCCTCTCCACATTCCCAAACCATCTCAATCTACCCCTTTTCATTCAAACATTAACAAATTCAGGTCCCATCCTTCCTCCCAAACCATCCCAATCTGCCACTTCGGTCTATCCGTTCTTTTCAACTTTACCCTCAACATTCACTCCACTCACACTCTGCACCCAGCTGTCACTCTCCATCCTCTCCACATTTCCAAACCATCTCAGTCTACCGCTTCCTCTCAACTCTACCCTCAACAGTCACATCTCACCCTCCACAGTTATCTTCCATCCTCTACACACGTCCAGTGAAATGGACCACATTAAATTTCTATTTTCTGCACCTGTTTTATTTTACCTCAGCTCTCGCCCACATTGGATGAAACAGGTCTCAAAGTTCCAATCATAACAGTTCTCTATTTCTTGCATGGTCTATGGTATATTCTGTTCACTTTAACAACATGTGAATGATGATAATTATGCAACTCAAAGAAATAGTGGTATTCTGGCATTTAGCCACATTAAACTACAAAAGAAAAAAACTAACATGAAGGAAGAAAAAAATCTCATTTCTTTCTTAACCGTGAGATAAATTGTCTTCCCACTAGAAAATTCTTACCTAATGGAACTGGTCTACTCCCACAACTCGGACGTAACTGACTAGACAAAATTTCATTAACTTCATAGTTACGGATGTAGGCTATCATTGGTTTCTATAACCGGTCTTTTCATTGAACAGAACTATGGGTAACACTCCCACATCAACCCTGTGTGATTGCTTGAATCCAGCTATCACCAGACGCCTTAATCCCGTCGAGGGTGGCTACAAACTGCCTCCACATTGCCCTGTCCTCTACCATTTGGCTCCCCTCCCTCCAACTCACACACCCCTCTTCCATTTCTCTCCACTCCATCCCTCCATCTCATCCCTGGTTATAATGTAGGAATGAGAGTCCTTGGGAAATTTAGCCTTCTATAATTACCTGACTAACTGTTGAAATTGCTTAGGGAAGTTATAAGGTTAAGACAAATGCATTACAGTACTTATCTGAACAAACTTCTACCACTTCAAGCAGTCAAGGACCTCGTTACTTGAGTTCTCCAGGGAGTCTCCTATCTCTCCACAAACCAAAATCAAGCTGCCCTCTCTCTCGAAAAAGACTATCTTGATACTTCTGTTTTCACCCACACGAACCCAGGGCCACCACAGGAACACCACTGCAACGATTACATAAATACTGTATAAATTATTTACATTTAGAGTAGGCAAATATGCGAAAGATAACACTGGTACTTCTACCTTCTACTTGCCCAAGATTTTGCCATATGCAGTCCATTACACATAGTTCGGTGACAAAAGATACGGTAATACTACAGCTAGTTTTCCTTTCCACAGCACTTCGTGATAATATTCTAGTACCGTAGTGTATTCATCTATTGTTACAACTCAAAATTCAAGATAAAAATTCGACCAAGTTAAAATGAAGAGATAGCATCATATTCGAACACATTTATGTTACAGGTAAGTACCGGTATTCAAAGTAGTCTTCGCTTTAAGATATCCTATGGACGGATTCCCCACAAAACTACGAAGATGTCGTTTCATGGACTTTGATGAGCCGTAGTTATGAGTTAGGAATGCGTCCTTGGTTACTAAACTATTTTTACTCTAACGACCTAAAATTTCTCTCCATTTTGAGTGCCAAGTTGTAATACTTGATTAATACGAGAATATATTTGTCATGTGTTATGGGAAGAAAGCAGAGCCATACCATTGTCTTTGTCAATGAGCTATGTGAACTATGTTACGACAGAACGAAAATCTGGGAAAAGTTATTGTGAAACACCTATAGTCAAAATTACCCTTCCTGTCTGACTACACTTGGCCATAAAATGACTGAAAAGGGACTGGGATCACTTACATGACATATGATTTATAGAATTTGTGAAAAACTAGTATACCTACGTCTTCCAGAAAAGCCATGTGGATGAAGCAAACATAATAAACTGAAAAGACTAGCATACTCACTATATTTGTATCCAGTTAAAAGCTCTCTCCAGTGATGGCTGTCGTTGCGCTAGTAATGGTGGCGGTGGTGGTAGTAGAACTGGTAGCTGTGGTAGTTGTGGTGGTGGTAGCCCTCAACAGCGACATGTCTTTAAACCGGAAAGGGTGGCCACAAATTATTCGCCTCCACGTCATGCTGTTATTCGCCATCATGCTAAAAAAAAAAAAAAAAATCCTTACAAGCCATTCAACACACACTGAAAAATTCCCTACCCAAAACCTAAACACACACACACACACACACGCACACACACACATACACGTTTCCCAAACTGGGCAATTGATCAGTGGAATGAACTATCGAATGAAACAGTGTGCCAAAACAATTCATAAATTTGAGAATATGTATGGTATGTGATTTAATACAGAGGACAGTACCATCTTTGACTCATTCCTGGTAAAATACAATTAGATAAGAACAATTAGGTAGGTAAGAACACACACACACACACACACACCTCCAGACACAACGCACAGCTTTGTTGCACCTCTATTGTCCGCTATTACGATGTCAGTGATCTGCGTATTCCTAAAACTACTCAGAAGTGTTTACAAGCTAAAACCATTACCTTCATATAATCAAATTAATGGAATGAAGAGGGAAAAATATCTTACCAAAATCGTCGACAACCTTCACCAGTCACATTTCTAGCCAGACTGACCAAGAGCCAGAGAATTCCACCCCCTCCCAATTTCTTCCCCTCCACTTGTTCCCTCCTTCCCCCCCACTAGTTCTCCCCCCTCCACTAACTCTAGTCTGTTTCCGCCACCTCCTTCCCTTCACACCCCTTTCTCCCCTCCTTTCCTCCATCCCCCTCCTTCTCCTTTTTTTCTTTTTCCTCAGTTTTCCTTTCCCCTCCTTGTCTTCCACCTTTTATCTTTCTTCTTCCCTCCATTCCTCCCTGAAAAGCATGCTTCCTCCATCCCCCCTTACTGACTTCCTCCTTCCCCCTTACCTCTTCTCTTTCCTGCATACCCTCCTTACCTCCTCTCCCCCCTCTCTCCTCCCCGCACATCCTCCCTCCTTCCCCGTCCATCCCTCCTCCCCATACCCTCTCCCTTCCCCTTTCCTCCTCCCTCCCCTCCATATCCCCCTCCCTCTCCTCCTCCATCCTCTTCAACCGCTCCTCCCTTCCCCCCTATCGTTCTTCCAATCTGTTTTTTTTTTTTTTTTATAAGTCGATATTGTACAGACATATATTTACACACACACTATCTATGGGATGATGATGATTACACCAATATTAATGGCTGTGCGATCTCAAACAGGATTATCACCACCGTAATTATGACCACCATTACCTCCACCACCAGCAACTACCACAGCTACCTCCACCACTAACTATCACGATTACCACCACCACCAACACCAATTAACTACCATCATTACCATCCCCACCACGAACTACCACCATTACCATCACCACTACCAACTACCATCATTACCACCACCACCACCAACACCACCTTTACCACCACCACCAACACCACCTT